>CM045495.1:41709250-42003805 GCA_024704745.1 Rosa lucieae
AACGTTGCGGAATTTTGACATTCATAAGTAGACCCCCTAGCCATGAGAGTGTGGGAGCTGAAGATCGAAAAAAGTGAATTGCCAAGGACCGGTTAAGAGCATATTTGTTTTATGTTTCTATTTAGGGTATTGAGTTGACCGGGTAGATCGAGGTCCAACCGAATGCGGAAATTGTTGAAATTTCTACCACTAACATATTTCATATGCAAACAACATCCAGCGGTTCATTTTAAAAATGCCATGTTCGTCCCCTATTTTGCTCATGGAGGGTAAACAAGCCTAATAAACTAGTTATACTACATTACAAGACATATAAGGATTATGTGCGATCCAAAAATTTTGAAATGAAAATCGATCAATCGGAAAATTCTTATATGTTTATACAATAGTGATAGGTATTATGTAAAGAAATTAGGCTGATCCGCCGTGAATAAGGCACCTAACGGAGCGGTCAACGCTTTGCACAAGCAAAATTCCCTAAGGGGAACGGCACCATGCGCGGACAAACGTTGCGGAATTTTGACATCCATAAGTAGACCCCCTACCCATGAGGGTGTGGGAGCTGAAAGATCGAAAAAAAGTGAATTGCCAAGGACCGGTTAAGAGCATATTTGTTTTATGTTCTATTTAGGGTATTGAGTTGACCGGGTAGATCGAGGTCCAACCGAATGCGGAAATTGTTGAAATTTCTACCACTAACATATATTCATATGCAAACAACATCCAGCGGTTCATTTTAAAAATTCCATTTCGTCCCCTATTTTGCTCATGGAGGGTAACAAGCCTAATAAACTAGTTATACTACATTACAAGACATATAAGGATTATGTGCGATCCAAAAATTTTGAAATGAAAATCGATCAATCGGAAAATTCTTATTGTTTTATACAATAGTGATAGGTATTGTGTAAAGAAATTAGGCTGATCCGCCGGAATAAGGCACCTAACGGAGCTGTCAACGCTTTGCACAAGCAAACTTCCCTAAGGGGAGCGGCACCATGCGCGACAAACGTTGCGGAATTTTGACATCCATAAGTAGACCCCCTACCCATGAGAGTGTGGAGCTGAAAGATCGAAAAAAGTGAATTGCCAAGGACCGGTTAAGAGCATATTTGTTTTATGTTCTATTTAGGGTATTGAGTTGACCGGGTAGATCGAGGTCCAAACGAAGGCGGAAATTGTTGAAATTTCTACCACTAACATATATTCAGATGGAAATAAACATCCAGCGGTGCATTTTAAAAAATTCCATTTCGTCCCCAATTTTGCTCATTAAGAAGTTAACATTACATTGGTAAAATGGTTTCAACACCGACCAATTGATTATTTTTAGTTATGTTGATTACTTGATTATTTCAAAATTGGTATTACATGAATATATTGTCCAATTTGAATAATAGCTTTGTAATTATTACAGTTAATTAGTTAACAGTAATTATTGGTAAATATTAAAATACCCATAAGATTATATTAAAAAACTGCGGCATTTTTTGCCGAATTAACGGTTAATTCTTAAAAAAATTTTTTTTTTCTTCTCAAAATATGGCTCAATTTAAAAGACTCATTTCCTAATATGGCAAATTGAAATAATTTCTACACTTCCATAGTTTTATACATATAACACATGTAATAGAAAATAACAAAATAAAAATTAAATTTTAGGGCCGGGTTAGGGCCGGGTCGGGCCTAGCCCTTAAGGGCTCAATCGGGCCGGGCCGTAGGGTAGGGCCGGGCTTTATTTGTGTGACCCATACCCTACCCCTAAATAAAAAAGGGTCGGGCCGGCCCGCCCTAATGAAGGGCCGGGCCGGGCGGGCTTAGGGCCCAAGGGCCATATGATGAGGCCTAGTCTCACAGAACCAAATAGGGAAAACATCACCAATGGTTAGTAAGTTATGACTTATTCGACACTTAACTCACTGTATTTTTCAACAATATCACTTAACTCACTCAGTTTTACATCCGTCTTTCACTTAACTCACTGTCGTTAATTTTGCTGTTAAAAGCTATTAAAATTGAGGGTATATTGTCTAAACACTAAAAAAATTGCATTTCTAACTTTTTAAAATAAAAAAAAGACAATTTTTTTTTTTCAAATTATATTTAAGTTAATAAATCATTTTTTATTAGAAATCTTAGAAATTGAAAAAAGCCTAATAAATGCAAATTGAGGGTATATTTGTCTAAACACTAAAAAAATGCATTTCTAACTTTTTTTTTTTTTTAAAAAGACATTTTTTTTCAAATTATATGTAAGTTAAAAAAATCATTTTTTATTAGAAATTTCAGAAATTAAAAAAAATTAAAATAAGTCTAATAAATGTAGTTTTTTTTTTTTTTTTTTAAAGTTTAAAATGATTTTTAAGTATTTTGACAAATATACCCTCAATTTTAACCGCTTCTAACGGTAAAATTAACAGCAGTGAGTTAAGTGAAAGACGGATGTAAAACTGAGTGAGTTAAGTGATATTGTTGAGAATACAGTGAGTTAAGTCGAATAAGTCATAACTCAGTGAACATTGGTGATATTTCCCCTTTTAAATAAATAACTGCCTCGTTATGCAGATAAGGTATATTGAGTGTGCAGCAATACATTGATATGGAATTATTGAAAACAAAAAACAATCTAGAAAAGTAGAAAAACATAAAAATAAATAAATTTTAGCTCAAATTGGGCCAAAATTTGAATCCAAGCCCCAAGTTCCATCCAAATGGCAGAGAGACCCAGCCCACTAGCCTAAATCCGATCAAAAAAAAAAAAAATTGTCTAGTATCCTCACCAACATCGCACCCCTTTCCACCGGACCCCAACCATAGCTGAACTTCCACCACCGGCTCACCACAACTGTCGATAAGTTATCCCCCTGTTCATACCTGGTACCATATTGTTTATAAAAAAACAGATACGACACCAAGAGTAGCCACCCACCAATGGCAGTCGATCCCCACCGCCTTTCAACCTATGTGGTCGAACCCGATCCACCTACCATCACCATTAAGCCAGCCCGTCCTCGCAGCTAACCAATTCTCCCACCCTCGCTAGCCACCAAAATCCCCCTTGACACTAACAAAACTAGTACTCAGACTAACAAAAACCCAACCCCAAAGAGGTGGAGGAGCCACGATCTAAAAAAGGGCCTGTATGATGATAGCGCCCTGGGGATGTGCTGTCAAACTGGGCAAGAATTTGCGACGAGGTGCTCAAGCATCTAAGGTTTGGTCGTAAGGTAAAAAAAATCTAATAAGACTATTTCGTGGAATATAATACGTAAATTTTTCAAAATCATTCACTAAATAAAGCTAGCCAAGGTGGATTTACCAATTCTTACCAAACTTTATTAGTCCTACTATACTCACCTTTTACATTTTATCACTTTTAGATCTTCAGTCTTGACTTTTGTTATCTTGTAGTAAAGTCTGTATTATATCAACATGACCAATTTTTTAAATTGTAGGACCCTAGCCTAACTTTTTTGATCTACTTTGTGAAAGGGTGGACGAGCTTACTCAAAGGCTTATGTAGAATCGCTGTAAATCTGTATGTAATTAGGATTTTATTTAATTAGGATATCCTGTAATTATGGAAAGATTGTTTTCTACTAGAGTTAGACTACTCCTTTGTACTTATATAGATACCCTCATTGTGGGATGAATAGAATCATCGAATTAACCCTGAATTGAAGTATTCTTTTATACTTGGTATCAGAGCAGGTTCAATCCTTTGAACTTGCGCTGCATCCTTTGAATCCTGAATCCTGAATCCCGAAGAACACCACAAACCGCTGCGTACCACCACCGTTGAAATCAAATCATCCTGAATTTCAAACCACCATCACCCTACCTTTTTTTTTTCAGACAAAAGAAACAAAAACAAAAAACTTTTCTGTTTCCAAAACATTCATATCCATCTTGAAACCCTTTAAAATCCAATCCTGCGAAAATCATGAATTCCTCAATGATGCAATCAGAGAAACAGGCTATGGGGCATTCGGTAACTACCGAATTTTCTGTTATGGCTCAATGCAAATAGGGTCCTCCTTCAGGCTTCTCCGGACCTTCTCCACACCGTCCTCTAGGTAAACCAAATCCATATGCAAACAAAAGGTGTATTATCTGTGGGGAATTAGGTCATAGCAAGGAGCGGTGCTATGAAGTGATTGGTTACCCTGATTGGACTTCACCAAGAAACCGCGAAAGAATTTGGGCAAGGCCGCTGTTGCTACTAAAGAGGAAGTTTACCTAGACAATGCCTCCGCTAATGTAGCGCAGTCAGGTATGAAGGGTAAGATTACTTTTAATAGTACATGGATAATTGATACAGGTGCATCTGACCATATGACCAATGACCCAAGTCTTGTGAAAAACCTTAGACGTTCCCCTCAAGACGTTGTCTCTACTGCTGATGGTACTCCAACTCCGGTCACTGGAGAAGGTTCTACTGCTTTATCTGATACCTTAACCCTTGAATCTGTCCTAGTTGTTCCATCTATAGCTTATAATCTCCTATCTATTGGTCAAGTTATTTTAGCTCTAGCATGTATTGTGACCTTCTATCCGTCTTTTTGTGTGTTTCAGGACATTCTGACTCGACGGATTCTTGGTTATGGTGTTAGAAGGGGAAAATTATACTATCTGAATCTGACAGAGACTGGAAAGAAACATAAGCATCTTTTGGGACTAGCTAATCAGATCAACGGGGTAGAGAATGCGAAGGAAGCTGTATGGTTATGGCATCGCCGTTTAGGTCATCTATCCTTTATTTATCTTAAGAAGCTGCAACCTCAATTGTTTTCAATTGTTAATGATTTGGATTTCCACTGTGACATCTGTGAACTGGCCACGAGTCACCATATTTCATATTCACCAAGTCTTAATAAAAGTCATGTTCCTTTTATGAAGATTCACTCCGATGTCTGGGGTCCTGCGAAAATTCCTTCTCTTTCTGGAGCTCGGTATTTTGTAACTTTTATTGATGATTGCACTCGCATGACATGGGTGTCATTACTGAAGAATAAGAGTGATGTATTTGGAATGTTTACCGAATTTCACAAAATGGTGGCAACTCAGTATCAACAATCCATCAGAGTGTTTCAGTCTGACAATGGTGGAGAGTTTGTGAATGGCCCTATGATTGAGTTTTGCCGGTCACATGGAATTCGTCATCAAACCTCCAATTCTTATACTCCTCAACAAAATGGTTTAGCAGAACGGAAGAACAGGCAGTTGATGGAAGTTGTTCGTGCTTCCTTGTTTGGCATGAATGTACCTAGGTCCTATTGGGGAGAAGCAGTAAAATCAGCAGCATAACTTATCAACCATACTCCTTCACAGGTGTTTGAGTTTCAGAAGCTTCATACACTTTTGGCCATCCCTTCTATGCCTAATTTGGAGCCCCGGGTGTTTGGGTGCACAGCCTATGTTCATATTCCCAAGCCTTAACGCAGCAAGCTTGATCCCCGTGCCCGTAAGTGTATCTTTATTGGTTATGCTGACTTCTAGAAGGGTTATCGATATTATGATCCTTTTACTGGCACTATACATGTCTCTCTTGATGTTGCTTTTCGTGAATCCGAGCCTTACTACTCAGGGGGAGCTTCTCAGTCTTCCCTTCAGGGGGAGAGAGGTTGTGAACGGAATCCTCGTTCTCGTTCTATTATTGATTTTGATGTCTTTGAAGACTTGGAAAATTTGGAGGATAGATTTGCAAGTAGAAATTCAGAAACAGAAAATGCAATTGCCGAACAGAGAATTGTAGATTTCGAAATAGACAATGCGACTGTCGAACAGAGCATTGTAAATTATGAAATAGACAATGCGACTGCTGAAAGAAGTGTTGCGAATTCGGAAACAGAAAATGCAACTGCTGAACAGAATGCGACTGCCGAACGAAGTGTCGCGAATTCCGAAATAGAAAATGTAACTGCCGAACAGAGTGTTGTGAATTCCAAGACAGAAGAGACAACTTTTTTGGATAGTTTGAATCAAAATCAAGACATATCTGAAGCTCACACACAAGATATTTCCCCTTTTGCATCACCAACTGAAGATCCCGGTCAGAATGATCCACCTCAGGTACCCCAAAACTATAATGAGTCTTCTTGGTTAGAAAGTGTCGAACCTAGGAAATCACAAAGGGTTACCAAGGGAATTCCTAAGAAACAATATGAACCAGATATCAAAGCCAAAGCTAAATACCCTATAGCTAATTTTATGTCTAACCATAGGATTTCTGGGTCACATGCACTTGTTGTTGATCAATTATCTACTGTATCTATTCCTCGTAACGTGCAGGATGCATTGACGGATCCAAAATGGACAAAGGCGATGAATGAAGAATTGGAAGCTCTTTAAAAGAATGCAACATGGGAGCTAGTACCTATGCCGATTGGAAAGAAGACTGTAGGATGTCGTTGGGTATTTACTGTGAAGCTTAATGTAGATGGAACTATTAATAGATACAAGGCGAGGTTGGTTGCCAAAGGATATACATAACGCTATGGGATTGATTATGAGGAGACTTTTGCACCTGTGGCAAAGATTAATACTGTCCGGATTCTTATCTCACTTGCAGCAAACAAAGATTGGCCCTTGCACCAGTTTGATGTGAAGAATGCGTTTCTTAATGGGAATTTGGAAGAAGAAGTGTACATGGATGTGCCCCCAGGTGTTAAGAGTTACCCAAGTGACGTTGGCAAGGTGTGTAAATTGAAGAAGTCTTTGTATGGCCAGAAGCAATCTCCAAGAGCTTGGTTTGGAAGATTTTCAAAGTCCATGAAAGCCTTTGGATACAGACAGAGCAATTCTGACCATACCTTGTTCATCAATCGCAAGAGTGGTAAGATTACAGCTCTTATTGTGTATGTTGATGACATGATTGTTACAGGGGATGATCCGAAAGAGATAAATGAATTACAAAAGTATTTGTCAAAGGAGTTTGAAATGAAGGATTTGGGATAACTGAAGTATTTTTTGGGTATTGAAGTTGCAAGGTCTAAGAAGGGGATTTCACTTCAAAAGAGGAAATATGTTCTTGATTTACTTGCTGAAACGGGGATGCTGGACTGCGGACCCATCGAGACACCCATTGAGATGAATCACGGACTTGCTATCTATCCTAATCAAGTTCCAATTGATAAAGGGAGGTATCAACGTCTTGTAGGAAAGTTGATTTATCTTTCATTTACTAGACCTGATATTGCTTATGCTGTAAGTGTTGTT
Organism: Rosa lucieae; assembly: GCA_024704745.1. Classification (NCBI taxonomy): domain Eukaryota; kingdom Viridiplantae; phylum Streptophyta; class Magnoliopsida; order Rosales; family Rosaceae; genus Rosa; species Rosa lucieae. Next base: position 41,716,469 of record CM045495.1, read on the forward strand.
AGTCAATTTATGCATTGTCCTAGTGAAGAGCATATGGATGCAGTCTTTCGTATTTTGAAGTACTTAAAGATGGCGCCAGGTAAAGGGTTACCGTTTCAGAAAAAAATATGAATTGGAAATTGTTGGGTACACAGATGCAGATTGGGCAGGTGATAAAACTGACAAACGTTCTACATCTGGGTACTTCACTTTTGTTGGAGGGAACCTTGTCACTTGGTGTAGCAAAAAGCAGAAAGTTGTTGCCAGATCAAGTGCAGAAGCTAAGTTCCGAGGTATGGCACACGGAGTCTGTGAAATGTTGTGGATTCGTAATGTCTTGAAAGACCTGGGATACAAGCTTAAAAAGCCTATGGATTTGCATTGTGATAATACAGCTGCCATTGAGATTGCACATAATCCAGTTCAGCATGATAGAACAAAGCATGTGAAGGTTGACCGTCATTTTATTAAAGAAAATCTTGACAGAAAGGTTATTCGCTTTCCATTTGTAAACTCAGAGGAGCAATTACCTGATGTTCTTACTAAAGGAGTGTCCAGGAAGGTATTTGACAGCTCAGTTGACAAGTTGGGCATGATAGATATCTATGCACCAACTTGAGGGAGAGTGTAAAATCGCTGTAAATCTGTATGTAATTAGGATTTTATTTAATTAGGATATCCTGTAATTATGGAAAGATTGTTTCCTATTAGAGTTAGACTACTCATTTGTACTTGTATATATACCCTCATTGTGGGATGAATAGAATCATTGAATTAACCCTGAATTGAAGTATTCTTTTCTACTGCTTCCTCAACCTTGTATCGGTTCTTCTGACTAGTTTGTTAATCAATGTGGTTAAAAAAGGCAGCTTATGGTGATGGTCAAGATCTGGTTCAAGGTATTGGTGAATCAGATTTGCTTTATGAATATGGTGTTCTTGGCTACGATACTCGCAATGGTTTTAGTTTAGGTTTTTGCATTAGGGTTAGAGTGGGAGCTCTTCACTAGTCAAGATTAACTATTTCCGATGGTCCTCATTTTGTGACTCTTACATGCAAGCTGAGTTGGAGTTCAGGTTTCACCCTAGATTTGAGCCTTGGGACAACGCTTAAATCTTTGATATGTTGTTCTTTTAGTTTACTTAGGTTTTGGTCTAAGGAAGTGGCCCACATGGCTTACTAAGGAGTAATGGTAATGACATAGTTAAATTTTTGTATGAGGACTAATTTGTTTTCGTATGCTCAGTACTCTATATGTTGTAGGAAAATCTAGCATTTATGTGTCTAGCCCAAACATGGTTATTTACCCTAGATGTTATAGGAAAACATATTGTATTGATCTCCTATTTATGTATAGAATCTTTGCTAAGTAAGACGATTGTACATGTAATCCTCTATATATAGAGGTTCCTATTATCTATTAAATAGATCTACTTTCTCCCAAATCTCTTATCTCTAAAACATGTTATCAGAATGAGCCGTAACCCTACCTTTGAGAAAACCAAAACCTAGAAAAAAATTCTTCTGTTAGCCTCACTAGGCTTCGCAACCCCTTGCCTCAGTTAGCCTCAGCACAGCCACAACGTGGCCTCAGTGTAGCCTCAAGGCAACCTCACCCTAGCCCAATACAGCCCCCGCACAGCTCCTGCACTGCACGCCTTGTCTCACATGCATGGGCACGCACACTCGCGTCCCTTTAGCCTTGCCATCAAACTTTTTTGGAGTAAAAATTTCTAAAAGTTGCCGCTTTATTAAATTTACGCTTTGTAAATTTTGTTATTTTTTTACGTGTTATATAATTGTGGAAATTTCTGCATGTTTTGTGAATTTTATTTACGTTTTATATAATTATTTTTAAGCATGCTTTGTAAATTTCATTATTGTTTATGTTTTATAAAATTGGGGCAACCTAGGATCCCAACCCCTGAACTCAGTCAGAACCAAATTGGCAGGGCCAAAATTGAGGGATTTCGCCCCACTATAGCTCACCGCAGTATATTGACGAATGGAGTCGCCATAGGACCTGTCACACAGATGCGACCTTGAAGGAGGATGACGTCGAAGGCAAGAGACGGTGGTGTCGACAGTTGGCGAATCTTGGGAAGAGCATATGCATAATAGTGAGGCTAAAATCCTAGCCTATATATGATGGGGAGGGGTGGGGTATAAAAAAAAAAGGTATAAAAAAAAAATGTTCGAGAACAAATGGATCAAAATAGTTTTCATTCTTTTTGACAATGACATGTCCAATACATCATATTGTGATCGATGACCATGACATAGCAGACTAGAAAAACCATTATCCTGTCATAGGTGTATACATCATTTGTGATCTTCAGGTGTTAGCTAGCGTTCAATGAATTAATACTGGTCCTAAATCCAAAACCTATCTTTCAATTCTATAGTATGAATTATTGTATAACCAAACTAAGCTAGCTGAGATGAGCCATCTTGGATTCTTGGGCGACTGTTTGCTGACCATGTGTAACTAAATATATTGATGAATACGTTTGGTAAATGATAAAAAATTTAGCAATCTATTTTAAGAAATTAATAATTTGACTCAACCAATTTTGGTTGACTACTAATTGAGAGTCGCTGAAGATATTGATGTTGTCCGATCCAGCGTCAATGGCAAGTAACAATCATGTTATTAGAGCTTTGTATTCGGAAATATTGTTTTGAGGCTTTAAATTTGAATTCAAAGCGTATTCGGTGAGTAGCCCTTTGGGTCTAGTGAGGATGATTCCCTCTCCACTGGCCGTCTGGCAGGGGGAACCGTCGACATGTAAGTCCTATTGTGATTGCTAGGGTTGGGTGGGAGCTGTTTCCATGTCATTGTTTGTGTCCTTCCTTCCGGTGAATTCTGCAATAAAATCTGTCACAGCCTGGGCTTTCATGGCTGTTCAAGGTTTGTTACTCCATATCAAATTCGCTCACCTCAATTGCCCATTTGCTCAATCTTCCAGAATTTTTAAGGCGTTGCATGATTTGCTTAAGTGGATGATTGGTAAGGACATGAATGGCATGAGATTGAAAGTAGGTTGGTAACCGCCTGGCGGACGTGATTAGAGTTGGGGCCAACTGCTCTAACAGGGTAAACTGTGTCTCAGCATCTGTGAAGCCTCAAGTTGTGTAGTATATAGGCAGTTCATCTATGCTTTCATGGCGAACGAGGGCAGAACTAACTGCAGAAGATGACACAGATAGATAAATGTATAAGATTTCCCCTGGCTTTGGGATGGCAAGAAGCGAAACAGAAGCTAGATATGCTTTGATTCCCTAAAATGTTGCCTCACATTCTGGTGTCAATTAACGAGTTTGTTGTGAGTCTGTTTAAGCAACTTGAAGAATGGGGTGCATTTATCCGTTAACCTGGAAATGAATCTAGATAGAGCTGTGAGCCTTCCGGTCTTCTTTCTTTTCTTGTGGCTTCATATTGAGTACTATTTGGACCTTCAGTGGATTGGCCTCGATTCCACTGTCACTGATGATGTATCCAAGGAATTTGCTGATTGTGACTCCAAATAAGCACTTGTCCGGATTGAGGCGCATGCCATATGCTAGCAACATTTCCAAGATGATCAGGACTTCAGGAGATTCTTGACCCATTTGCTGGCCTTAATACTCTTCACCAACACGTCGTCCATATATACGACGATGATTTTGCCAATGTGCTTAGCGAACATCATGTTCATGAGTCGCTGATAAGTGGCTCCTGAATTACTTGATAATAGTATATACCTTTGTCCGTGGTGAAAGTGGTCGCTTGCTCATCGTCCGGGTCCATCTTTATTTGGTTATATCTGGAGCATGCATCCATTATATGGAGAAGTTCGTGTCTAGTTGTGGCATTGACGAGTTGGTCGATTCATCGTAAAGGGAAGCTATCTTTGGGGCAGGCATTATTCAAGTTCTTAAAATCAACACACATTCCCGATTTTTCATTCTCCTTCTTAACCATGAAGACATTAGATATCCATTGTCGATAGTTGGTTTTACGAATGAAACCAATGTCTTGGAGTTTTGTTACCTCAGCCGGGATAGCTTGATATTTCACTTCGTCGAACACCTTGCGTTTCTGCTTGACCGGATATGATGATGGTTTGATGCTTAGTTGCCTCTGAATCCAATACTGATTGGGTTTAAGCTTTGTCTTGTGGGTCTTCCGGCTTGTCCATTGGTTTGGGGAGGTCCGTTATTGACATTATCTCTGTTTGGGCTCATGAGAGAGCTATAGTTGTGGAATAACACTCCCTAGCTATCTGCTGGTTTCCCCAGATGGTGCATGTTCCAGTTGGGGTGGGGAAATTTCAGGAGCAATATGAATCCGGCGGTGATTACACGCATTTTGTTTAACGATGGGTGGCCGAGGATAGCATTGTAAGAACTGGGGACAGTCTACCATGATAAAGTTGGCATAGATCTATGCGGACCTGGCCCCTTGTCCAAGCCTCAGGCTCATGGAGTTAGAGCCAAGTGGATGCGTAGTGTCTCTAAAAAAACTGAGGAGGGGTTCATGGTCTTGGATCAATCTGCTACTTGGCCACTGATGTTACTTATATGCATTACTAAAGATGACATTGACTGCTGATCTGTTGTCATTAAGTACCCAGCTGAATTCCCATTTATTTATAACGACATCGATCAGGAATAGTTTGTCATCATTTAGTTGTATGCCTCTCTCTTCCTCCTTGGAGAATATGATGGGCTCCCAACCACTTTTGGGGGTCTTGACTGGCCTATAAGATCAGATGTTGGCTACCTCATGCCAATTGTATCTTCTAGAGAGTTTTCTCTGAGCTTGAGCAGAAGTATTATGGACTGGAAGTAGTATGGACTGGGCGCCGCCCTCGATTATATTGATTCTTCCTCAGGGTACTGCTAGTGCCTCCTGTTGCTATGTTTTGAACTACTGAAGTTTGCCTTCGCGGATTAAGGACTCGACCATGTCCTTGAGTGCAATGCACTTGTTGGTTTCATGACTATCGTTCTTATGGTATTTGCCCCATTTTCTAGTGTTTTTTGGCTTACCCTACTTCACATATTTTCTAGGTGGTGGTGGGGGAATCTCAGCCTTACATTGATCATATATGTTTTCATAGGTTGTGTTTATTATTGTGAATACTTCGTATCCAGGAGTGGGTAGTTCCTGTGGCTCATCTCTCCATTTGCTATTATGTTGTGGCTTATCTTCCCCATAGTATTTGGTGCGCATACGCTTATTCTGGTAGTTGTCACATTTGTCTTGCTGCCACTCGTGCTTTTTATCATTTCTCTGGGTGGAGGTATGACCAGGTGCTGGTTGTGCAACCTGTGTGGCTAGGAAAGGTAGTGGAAGGTTGTAGCTGTAGGTGTTATATTATGCTTTTGCGTGTATGATGGCCCATTCCATAAGCTCATCATAGGTAAGTGTTGCTATTTCTGCATTTAGATGATATAGGAAAGTACTTTCTGTAGGCCCTGCTTGAAGGCAATTGTCGCTACCCCCTTGTCCAGATTTTTGACTTGAGACGTCACCTTCTACCATCGTGTGACATAAGAGCGGATGGACACGTCGTCTGCTTGTAGGATTTTGAATAATTGGTTTGTGTCTTGGAAGCCATATGCCATCAACTAGAACTGCGTCAGGAAAACGTCTTCTAATTGCTGAAAGGAATTGATTGATCCAGGGGAAGTTCATGGAACCAACCCATGGCCTCTCTGGATAGACTTTCCTGGAATAGGTGAAAGATGACTGCATCACATGATATTTTCCCTGGACGGTTGACTCGAAGTACTCCAGGTGGGTGTAAAGATCCGAATTTCCGACGTATGGCGCAATTTTCAGAGGTTTTGGGGTGGGAACACCGACAGGTTGTAGAATCCACTAAGTGAAAGGAGTTGGACTCCTGGTGAATTAAGGTTTGGGTCTGGTAAACTATGGTTATACCTCTGTGCGATGTATCCTTTCATCTAGATCTTGCATCCATTGCAAGAGAAGTGTGGTTTGAACGTTTGTAAATTAGGTTGGCCGTTTACGTTGTGAATGAACTATTTCTTCTGAGTCTGCTACTTGCTCACTCTTGTCCACATGTTTAAAAAGAGGAGCAACACTCTTGTTCAGCAGTTCCTTTGGGTTGAGCGAATACTCAAGGTGGATTACCTTCCTCTAGGATGTGGGTTAAGATTGAGCGTTGTAGGCGAATTGAGTAGTGGCTTTGTCATTGTGCCGTTGGTTGTTGTATTTCTCCAGCAGATCATTGTATCAATTGTTTGCTTCCAAAGTGTGTGATTTGATCTTCCAAAGTGATCGAGGAAGAACCTATGTTGCAGGGTTGGTGTCTCGTTATCCAGCAGAGGAGGGAGGGCGTGAGAGTTGGTGCATCTTTAGCCATAAAGCGCCTTGGCTTATAGTCCAGAATAGCACAGATGCACCAAATCCAGTGCACAAATCTGAATGCGCCAAGAACGAACGAGTGTAACTTGAGACTGTCTCTGTTCCTAAATCCTTCAGTTGAGATCTGTCAACAGAGAAGAATCATTAAGAGAAAGTCCGCAGTGTTCCGAACTTCACTCTTTCGATGCCTAAGTATGGAATGAGTAAAGCGGAAGCCAATCTCAGTATGAGTAGAAATAGAGGAAATAAGAGTCACCTCGAGCGTGGAGTGACATTCCCCCTCCTCTTTATATAGATGCCAGGGTGTACTAGGGTTCATGCCAGCTGTTGACTTCAAAGGATTGCGTCTGTCCACGTGTCTGGACTAGCATTCTCCTTGCCAGGGCAGTGACCGCACGAGGGTAGCACGAATCTTAGCAGGTGGGACCGCCAACAGTCATTCCACTAACCTGTTCCTGGTTTCTTCCACATCATTTGAACCCTCTGCTCAACCATTGAGTCGCCCATGAACACAAGTCTTGTTTGGCCACGCTTGTCGCACGCCGACGAGGCTAGAGACCAACGCAGGCATGGAGTAACAACTAGACGAGCAATAATGCAGAGAAGGGTAGGGGTAGGTTAGGGTGCGCATGAGGTGGTTCTCTTAGGGTTTTTCTTTCAAAATTTGTCAAGAAAGTGTACTCGTTAAGAATGTATTGCACATGATGTATTTTGATGTTCCAAATTAAATTACATCAGTGTTATTCTAAGACTAATATTTTATCGTGTTACTTAGGCTCTATATAGTAATTTATAGAATATTATTAAAAATATAATCATTCATTTGACTTTTGGATACTAAGTATTGGATTTAGGGGAGCCCAACTCTTGAAAACTAATCCCACTAGACCATATAATACTAAATTTCAGGTCATTTAAACAAAACACAAATCTGACTAAGAGCCTTTTTTCGTACTTAAAAAATTTTCTATGCTTATTAAAAAAAAAAAAAAAATCTATACAGTTGTGCTCGATTGTACGTTGTTAGATCTAAATCAAATGATGGAGAATATTGAGGTAAATAAAACCATTCTAACTATCTTATTGTTCTCTACTATTAGATTTAGATCCACGCCAAGAGTTGAACACAACCTCATTATTCATTTTGTACGTGGGCTGAGAATTTGGTCGTCTTCACTCATATGATCAAACACTCCATGTGTATAATTATATAGTATTTGACCGCATAAGATGGATCTCCAGAAATCTTTTTTTTGGGGGGGGGGGGGGGGGGGGGGGTGGTAGGTCCAGAGCGGAGCTCCGCTTTGAAATTAACGTGTGAAGTTCAAGTTTTTGGTCACTTTTCAGTCTCATATCCACATCTCGACCGTTCAGTTTCTAGGAACTAGTGTATAGATCACCTCTGCAAATTTTCAGCTAAAATGATGATCGTTAAGGCATTGATAACTGCCTTAAAGCTAGTACTGTTCAGGTTGACAGATTCAGTCCTTCCATTGGTTTAAGAGAGTTAGATACCTTAACGATTATCAATTTGGCTAAAAATTTGCAGAGATGATCTATACAATAGTACCTAAAAACTGAACGGTCGAGATGTGGATATGTGACCGAAAAGTGACCCAAAACTCAAACTTCACACGTTAATTTCAAAGCGGAGCTCCGCTCTTGATAGGATCTGTATACACACACACACACACACACACACAGGGCCCTTCTAGTGAGGGATCCCTTTTTTTGGTCTTTTTTAGGGATAGGACATTAGACCAATTTTTCGATCATATTTTGGCATCTCAACCGTTCAGTTTTTAGGTCCAAATGTGTAGATCACCTCTGCAAATTTTCAGCCAAATTGATTATCGTTAAGGCATTCAAAACTGCGATTTAGAATTATATGTATGAACGGTTCAGGTTGGACAGATTCGGTTCGTCCATTGATTTAATCTAGTTCGATATCTTAACGATCACCAATTTGACTGAAAATTTGGAGAGATGATCTACATATTAGGATCTAAAATTTGAACGGTTGAGATTGCAAAATATAATCGAAAGTTGGTCTAATGCCCTATCTCTATAAAAGACCAAACAAGAGATCCCTTAGTGGAACGGCCCTCTATATATATATCACTACATCGACCTATTTCAGATGTATAATTTTCAGCAAAATTTTCCTTTTTAACTAAATCGTGAAATTTATTAAAAAGTCTGACAAACATGAGAAACCAAATTTTAGAAATTAGAGACATCACATTACTAATTTATTTATTTATTTATTTTTAAGCCACCCCGTTGTAAACCCAAGGGGCTGGAAAATTTACATTAAACTAGATCTAATGAATAAGCCCAAGTTGAGAAAAACAACATAGAGCCATCACAAACCGTTTGAAGTAGTCATAGGCCGCACCAAGTTGTCAAAATCTACCGAGTAACTCCGTAACCAAAATACCCCGAAAGACATATCTGAAAGAGGGGATGAAGAATCTAAAACCACACCTTAAACTAACTTTCTCTTCTTCACCAGCTAGAGATGCACCATCCTTGAAGGAGTCGTGGCCATTGAATGAGAACATAAGTTAAAAGCAAAGAAGTATTACAATGGAGAATAATGGCTGTGAAACCCATGCGTGAGCAACCATATTTGCCTAAATAATTTATTTTCACTTTTAAAAGGTGGCCATGAGAATTTTCATGGAAGCAATCTGAGGTAGTGGAGAAATGATATGAGGTGTTGGGTCATGGAGGGCAAAGATCTGAAAAAGTTTGGGTAAATTGATAAGGAAAAGACAAGAAATCAAGCAAGGAGTAATTAGATCGTCTATATATGAACGCCACATTGGGTGTGCAACCACCATGGAGGGTGTACAAGGGGCTAGGAATCATGGGTGAGGGTAGGGGGCATTTGGAAATTAAGGAAAGAGGCAGAAAACAATCAAACATGGATGTTGGTGGTAGGAGAGAATGTCGGTGGTGAGATTGGAGGTGATGGTGAACTCTCAATATGAAAGAAAGTGTTGAAAACTCAGATAAAAGGAAGCCCCACTTTTTTTTTTAACTACTAACGAGGATTAGGCGATATTAACTCCTCTGTTGTAGTCTGAAAGGGGTGCCGAGACACCCGCACATCCCGAGGGGATCCACCACAACTGGGAGCCCACCTCCCGTCCCTTGCTAGATCTTTATTAATCTATACTATTATTAAGAGAAGAGGTGTTGTTAGCAAAAACTGAATTTTTTTTACCTTTATAACCCTCAAATATTAAAATATCATGGATTACATTTTAACATCAGGGATAAAAATGTAAAAAGCAAAATAAAACAATAAAAAAACAAAAGAAAAGAAAATAACTATTTCAAACTCTCCACTCTCAGAATTATAACTCCCCACTACTCTCACACCCATCGGGTGTGTGGACATTTTCTAGTCTTTATTAATTAAGCCAATTCTTGAAGGAATGGTTAATTTTTTGAAGTATCTGTAATACCCACAGTTTATTAAGCTCCATAAATCTATAAGTACTGTGCGAAGGATATGATGGTAATCTTGACAATAAAATAAAGGGAAGAGGATTCTGCTGCGGCAGAGAAGAGAAGGAAAAAAAAAATTCCCAACAATTCTGCTGCAAAAGAGAGGGGGGAGAGAGAGAGAACAAAGACGCAGTCGCGCACGATCTCCACACTAGAGAAGAACTGCCGGGCCACGATCTCAACACAGATCAATGCACAAGACAACGTGGGAGAAAATCGGTGTACAAATGGATGCATCAGGACTCATCCCTCTTCCAAATTACAGTTCATACGAAAATAGGAAACACAGAAAGAAAGAAGAGCAGAGCACAATCAAACCCAGGAGGAGAAAGAGAAAGAAACAAATCGGGTGATGGTTTGCAGACTTGCTAATTGCCATTGGGTCATTTTAGATTTTGGGTTTTGCTTTGCTCAAGTAGAAGACGAATCCACTCTTGCAGACTTGCTAATTCCCATTGGGTAATTTTCAAATTTCGTTTTTCATTGATTTTCATATTCAATTTGTTATCTTTTTGGGTTTTCTATAATCCAATCCAGGGGTTTGAATTATAATATCAAAGTATATACTACTAAAAAAAATTGCTTTTGCGACGCCTATTTTGCGACGGCAATTTGGGCTTTTGCGACGGAAAAAACTTTTCGCGACGGAAAAATGAGCCTTTTGCGACGGAAATATTGGCGTTGCAATAGGTGGCGTCACAAAATCCATTTGTGACGGTAAAATGCCGTCGCAAAAGATAATTGCGACGGTATTCTCTTGCCGTCGCATCAGTTATTGTTTTGCGACGGCTATTTGCTACGCAGGCTTCCGTCGCAAAATATCCATTAGGGTAGCCCAGGTGGAGGTATTTGCTACGGTTATGTTGCCGTCGCAAAGTGTAATATTTACAAAATAACCGTGTAAATATTCACAAAGTGTAATATTTTGATAAATAAATAAAACTATATAATTTTATACCAATTGCGACGCTGAAATGGCCGTCGCAAACGCTAATTTTTTATTATTATTATTTTTTATTTTTTCCTATTTCCACAAAATTAAACAAATAAATAATAATAATAATAATAATAATAATAATAATAATAATAATAATAATAATTAAGCAATTAAATATCTTCAGAAATTAACATTAATTCATGAAAAATATAGTTAAACATATCTATTGAGTCATCATACCATATTCAAATACAAACACTAAAATGAAAATAAATGTGTTGTCATTTTCAAGTATTGAAAATTATAACCACACTTAAATAAAACAACAATCACAAGTGCACCATTTTACTTTGTCATTTTGTGAGCTTTGCACTTGCTTTCATTTGCTTTGCTCTTTTTGCCATGAGAACCTGTAATATAAACATAGAAAAACCAATGTTACCTTAATGTCCAGTAAGCAAGATAGACAACAAAATGCACATATTCTTTCGTGATGGTGTCTATACAAACAAAAAAAAAAAACATTAAGACATTGATGGACCTCAATCAATAGTAACAATACATACTAATTTCCAATAAAATTTTTGGAATTGTTAGTGTAATTAATGGCTGGAGCTCTATCTTTGTTTGAAAGCCATTAGTGCAATTGTCAAAACCTAACGGCAAATACAAGTTCATCAATATCCTTCAATTAAAACTAGAACAAATCACAAAACGCAAAGTCACAAACAAATACATAATCAAACATTTGCAACACACAGATAACCAAATTCCATGTAAAAGAACATAAAAAATCATACGTATAGACCTCGATAACTAGCCTTAAGGTTATAAATCAGTTCTTACGTGCGAACCGATATGGCTAGCTACTTTCACAATGACACAACTATCTGAAAATAAAGTCTGAAATATTGGTATACTTTTGTAGGGAAGTTAAGAATGTTTATGTTCAGTTCGTGAACAAGTCTGAATATGGGAAATTATTAAAATCAAATTAAACAAACAGAAACATAGTATCAACTGAAGAATTTCCTGATGCAGACCCTCAACTTCGAAAAATCATAACTTACTCTAGAAAACTCTTTTTCATGAGATTTCAATTTTGACATGATCTTCTAGATGGCTACTGAAAATTTCATGAAGACACCAAGTTCAAATACCCAGCCAAAATGTACAGTTTTTAGTAAGAAGGCAACTGGGTCAAAAACTACAAAACGCAGACTTCTGTCATTTAGCCTCGAAATTAACCACTAAATCTTAAATGAAACTGTATGAAACTATAAAGATATTAGGCCTAAAGTATAAGCTTTCAACACGAATATCTAAAGCAGAAAGTTTAACCGGTTTTCCATTTACAAATTCAACTGTTATTTACCAGCCAAAAGGCCTAGGCAATTGAACAAGGTTCGACTAATTCATACAATAAACTTTTTGAAAGGCTTAGTCAGTAAACACCTTACACAATATGCATCAATACATGAACAAAACATAGAAACATGAAGTCCCAACTTCCCTGGGTACAAACAGAAACACAGTATCAACTGAAGAATTTCCTGATGCAGACCCTCAACTTCGAAAAATCATAACTTACTCTAGAAAACTCCTTTTCATGAGATTTCAATTTTGACATGATCTTCTAGATGGCTACTGAAAATTTCATGAAGACACCAAATTCAAATACCCAGCCAAAATGTACAGTTTTTAGTAAGAAGGCAACTGGGTCAAAAACTACAAAATGCAATTGTTAAAACCTTACGGCAAATACAAGTTCATCAATATCCTTCAATTAAAACCAGAACAAATCACAAAGTGCAAAGTCACAAATACATCATCAATAATCAAACATTTGCAACACAAAGCGCAAAGTCACAAAAGTCTGGAGAATTACCCTTTGAGTTCCATTTTGTGGATGGTGTTCTCTGCAGCATAAACTAAAATATGAGTGTTTCTTGTGATTAGAGAAGCACAATGAACAAAAAGCTACTGCCCATACCATTAAACTGGACCTATTGATTAAAATCCAATAATCTAAAAATTTATCTATGAGATTGTTGAGGCAAACATAATAAAGAAGAAGAGTCACAGTAGTGTTACAATGATATAATCTACCGACTAGGAAACTTGAAAGGGTCCAAGTCTTGAAGTTAGAGATGGGAAGCGATTCCCAGTAATGGAAAAAGAAACCGATTTCAAACTAGAAACGCTGCTGCTGCGTGCCTATCAACATTGAACCACAAGAACTGAATGTCAGGTACAACATAAGACTATTGAATAATAACTAATATATGAACAGAATATCAGAACGACAAAAATGCATCTTAGATTGAATGTATAAATGAAGTTGCGAATGCAATGAAATCTATGATCTCATCAACATATATCTAGTTTGGTCAGAGAAGGTATCTCTATAACAATTACATTCATATTTGCAATAAACAATTACATTCATATTAGCTTTCATCATGCACCCAAACTAAGATACAAGTCCAACCCCAACCTTGTCACCTTGTATAAAGGCTGCTAGAGCTTCACAGAACAATACCCAGTAAGAGAAAATTTTCTGCCTGAATTAATAAACAAATACATGGAGAAAAATAACTATAGCTCAACACATTTTGCAATAGTACTTATGCTCATGCAGTGCTTCTATACTACGTTTTACTTAATTGAAGAAATTGGACCAAAATATCATCTTCCAATTCATTACACTCCCATCTCACCCATTCTCAAATGGCTTTATAACCCCCTATTTAGCTAGCTGGATTTGGGTCCCAGGAACAAAAGCACTGCATCAAATAAATGGAAAGAGAAAGACTACAATAGCATTACAGATGCCCACTTTGTGCAAAACTATTCAATTTTTTTCCAATGAGTTCCTAACTTTTCATGTCTCCGATTAATGAATCAGAATATCAGAAATCTGCTTACATGAAATTAGAATAATAAAAATATGAATGTACCAATAAAGAATATAATTTTGATCAAATCAAAGATAGGGAAAAAATATCTAAAATGTAATTAATATCCTCTTCTTTCCTCCGGCTTTCCCAGTAACACAATGAAAACTAATGATAAGATTACCTTTAAAAAGGCAATCGTTAATTCAGGGTGCTGATGCCTGCCAAGAATCTCAAGCTCCAGAGAAACTGAGCGCATCTGCACAATCAGAGCCAGAGCATTAGCACCACAATTTCTCCAAATACCAAAACAAAATGAAGGAAACAGGAAGGGAAGGACTGAAATAAATTGCTGCAGAAACCTCTATGTGTAGCAATAAGGAACATTATTCTCTAAAATGAGCATGCTAAAAAAAGCAATCTAAATTAAATGGAGAAGAATGTGATTTCAAGTTGCCGCCACCAAACCCCCCATCTTCACCAGCAACAAACAAATTTGCTCACTCCGCCAACTCCAACAGCCAAACATGTTTATGAACAGACAACAATTATCCCACACCCACTTCTCTATCTCCTCACCCCTTCCCTTCAACTATGACCCTCTTCTTTCCCAATTCTCTTCATCTTCAATTCCCTTCTCATCCACACTTGAACACACTACTACACAGAACACTTTTAATGACATTTGAAAAACGTCATGAAAAAGATATATATCTCATAATTAATTAAACATAGATATAAATTAACAAAAAGGGCCTGATCACGATCAAGACATTATATTCTGTTATTCATAAACTGTATATACTGTTATTATTGAGAAGCCTAAGGAATGATGCCTGAGAGTGATGGGGCAACATGTTGAGAGGGGGTTGTTTGGCTAAGACAGTTCTCAAATCCTAAAAGAAGTGGCAAAATACGATTTTGATTACCCAATTGGAGGGAAATCATCATCAATCTTTGTCCTTCAAATATAGCTCAACACCATTTTCAGTAGACTACAAAGACTTGGTGGGAAAGAGTCAACACGTAGATTTTAATATTAGCCAGTCTTGCACTCATTCACCAATCTTATGTATGTGTTACTTTCACTTTTTGTAAAGCATAGATGTATTAATCATCAATAAATATTGCTACATCAATTAAGCAACCCAGTGGCGTAAGTGAGCCGTTTTTCAAGTAGTTCATGTCCTTTCGGAGACACAACAAAAGAAGCAGTTCATATACAATACAAGGAGCTCCCACCGCAGATTAAACGAACAAAATACCAGCAAGAGAAACCAAGCCCAAACAAACCCAGAAGGAAAATGAATTAGACCAACAAAAATAGAACTCACTAGAGTACCCAGTAGAGAAAAATCAATCTTGTATTTGAGTTAATGGAAACCCCGTAGTTACTACAATCAAAATGAATGAGAATTGCAAGTACAAGATCAAAGATTAGAAATTGCTTACCTTCGTTTTCAAATTGCAAGACAAATTGCGGGGGATCGAACTCTAAGAGAGGAAGTAATTTTGAGCTTCTCTATTGAAATTTGGAGGTGAAGCTGAAGAGAGACAAATCAGTTTGTTGGGTGTCTTCCGTTTTGGAGCTCCTCCTGTATTTAAGAGCTTGATTCGGAAAGAAGGGTTCTGGGTGCAAATGAAACAAGATTTAAACACGACTAGAGCCTAGAATCCAACAGTTCAACCACAAAGAATCATAAAGTTTCCGCCATTAATGAAAACAACTATCAACTCTCATTTGAAGCACATAATTTTCATTCAGGAATTTTCACAAACAAATGGTGTGCAATACCAAAACCACACTCAAACACTAAAACCCAGAAACCAATTCACCTGTAGAAGCAACCGGCGACGATTTGAAGCTCCAAGAGAACTCCGGTTGCAGCAATTTGACCCTTCTGGGTGAGCTTTTCTATATCTAGGTCTCTGTCGAAGTCGGCGGTAGTCGAGAGAACAGATATGACTCGGTGCTTGGGTGTGAGAGAGAGAGAGAGAGAGCCGAGGAGAGAGTGAATTGTGGTTGTAAAGGGAAAAAGAATTAGGGCTTCAGTTAGTGGGAAATTTGACACAAAAAACAAAAGAAAAAACAGAGGGAAAAAAATTAGGATAGGCGCCAAGATGTTTATTTGTTTCTCCGACGGCTTTCTTCCGTGGTAAGATTTTTTGTTTTTCTAACATACATATATGAATTGGTTTTGCGACAGCAAAAGGAAAAAGGGTCGCAATTGATTACAAAATTACTACGGCAAAGATTTTCCGTTGCAAATAATAATGCTTAATCGCGACGGAACATTTTCCGTAGCAATAGGGTCTCAATTGCTACGGCAATTGATGTCGAAGTAAAAAGGCGAAGCAATTGAGGTTTTTTTTAGTAGTATATGTTCTGCCATCAAGGATCAAACCCAGGAGGATAGGTTTGGTCCCTGCCGAATTGTCCAGTAATTTGGGTTCTAAGAGGTAGTATTTGTTTGGTAAAACTGATGTGAGCATCCCTTTTTCCTTTTTTCTCTTTTGTCTTCATCAATAAATTATGTGGATGCCTTCTGAATCACATGTTTTATAAATCACAGATTAGCATTAGCAAGTTTTTTGTACTTGGTTGATGCAACATGTGAGATCTTGCTTATGCTTCTCTCTAGTTGATGGTGTCTCATAAAACGAAAGTGAATGACAAGGTAAATCTATAATCACTTCAATATTAATATGTTGATCTGTGTGCGAATTCTTTTTAGCTATAATGATGTTTGAAGTTTTGTATCATTCCATAATTTATTTATTTTTTAATCTTTTTCAATCTTTTCCCAAAAGAAATTACCTGCTCGGAATTTAGGTTTTCCTTTAATCTGCCCCCTAATCACATTTTACTTCTCTTGCTTTAGGCTGTCTAAGTGAAACTCATTGATGACCTTTATTTCTCTTGAACGCGTAAATTGCTTGGAGTGGATCTGATTGTTAAGAGTAAGTTTCAGAGCATGGGTTTGGGTCCACAATTCTGATGGTGAAATATGAATGTTTATGTCATATTGATTGTTTCCGGTAAAAGTCTTGAATCTGTTTCTTTATGTGATTGCAGCTAGATGTGCAGTACCTTCATCTTAATGCAGCTATTGATTCCAGCATAGGCCTTAACCCAGCCCTTCTTTTTACAGTTACCAGCAACAATTGGAAGTAAGGATATTAGTTTGTTTGGTGAAATTGGAATTGAAGTCCATATTAGGTATGCCATTACATGCTTGATCAGCGATTCAATTGGTTTGTAGTTTCCGATTGCACTAAATTTATGATTGGTTTTGTACGCATTTATTTGAGAGAGGAGAATTGGTAATTTGCTCCATATAAGATTAACATGACGCGTTAGCAATTAAGGAAGAATTGCTCAAACCTGTGAGGGATTAAGGAGCATATTGAACAAGGCTTTAAGGTTATTACCTGATTTCTAGAGTCTGTCCATCTTTCTAATTTTTCTTTCTCAATTTTGTTGTTATCACTAAAATAAAATAAATGTTATGTTCGCTATATACGTACGAACTAATGGCTTCTGCAGATTAGAGAGACGAAGGAACCAAGAAATTGAAGACAAAAAGGAAGAGCATAAACTGACATGGTGATGAATCAAGCTCCCATTCTTCTTCTTTCTTCCTGTTTGTTTGTTTTTTTTATTGGTTTTTTTAATTAGGCTCTTTGGCTTAGGTTTTTTGTTGAATTTAGTAAGATAGACCACTAAGAAGGGATGTTGTCTAGACAACTGTGCTCAATTATGGTCAGATGGCATGCGAACTGTGTTCTTTTTATTGCTGAATTCTCATATAGCAATTACAATTACCAAAATCATGCAATACCATATGAATCTTATAATCTGTAATATCATATCCATCTCTAATAGATGTTGGGTGTTGTTATTGTACTAACTGTGTTTATAAGTTCTTGCCTTCTATGTATTAAAATTCTTCTTTTAAATATATTTAGTTTTGGTTTGTGTGGAAAGACAACTCATAGGGGTAGAAATGAAAGCAGATCGATAAGGACCTGTTGATCCATATTCAAGGTATGCTTTGCTTTAGGGTTTGTCGATCCATATATATACTAGTAGGGTCCACCCACTATGCGTGTAGAGAGAAGTTAAAGATAGTGGAGAAACTTCATGTACGAATACCACATTTTCTGTTTTTTTTTTTCTATTATACAATTTATCATATTATTCCTATTGATTAATTATAATTCATAGTTTTTTAATAAATAAAGGTTAAATTGGTAAAAAAATTCAGTTTTGGAGAGCAATCTCTCTTCTCTTAATAATAGTATATATATATATATATATATATAGATATATATTTCTGTTTTTTTTTTCCCTTTCGTTTTTCTGATGCTTCGATAATCATGGGTTACTTGCAGCATGTATATATGAATGCTAGATTGGACAGTAGATATAAAATCATGGTCAGCAAGAAAAACTGAAAGCAGATCGCTAAGGACCTATAACCTATTGATCTATATTCAAGGTTTGCTTTTGATCTTTGTTTTGGTGTTTGTGGATCCATTTATATGTTTGTATTTCGTTCTCTTTTTCTGATGCTTCAGCATTCACTTCACTTGCAACATATATATATGAATGGTAGCTTGGACACTATAGATAAAATCATGACCAGCAAGCAAAACTAATAGCTGAAGCATAAGGACCTGCTCATCTATATTCAAGCTAGGTATCTCAATTATTTAATTATGCCCCAGGTCATTTTTAGAATCCTAATAATATTAAGATCCTTTGCTCCATTTTTGTCACGTGTCGATTTTTCTATTTGATTAAGCATTTATTATAGTGTACGTCTTTTCATGCAGTAAACACCAAAAGACTGGGCAACTCGACGGTTAAATCGGGTCCTGTTGGGTTCATATACCACTATGTCTGACTCAGGTTCACATACTAGACCGAGTCAGGTTCACAGGGACGAATCAGGGGCAACCCAGACTGTGGATGCTTCAAGTACGTACTGGCCTAAATGGCTAATACTGAAACTAGCATAAAATTACTAGAGGAGCTGTAGCTATGTTTTGATGCAGTGTTACCGTAACACACCGTTACCACTCGATCATTTAATTGTTTAAAAGCAAGTAAGGTGTTGATGACAATGGACCAGTAGATTGTCTTTGGTTGTGGGTAAAGTAACCATATATCTAAATATGGTGTTCAGAATGATTTATCATTTCATTCGCCGCAAGTAAGCATGAATTTGAAAAAGACATTTTCATTGCAACCTGTGATGATATGATTAATTTCATCAGTAATGCAATTCTTTATAAATCAGTGAATCATATCTTTTGTCTATGAGTTGTAAATAGAGATGGCTAGAAAAGAACAATTAAGGTATATTGCCAATTGATTGTAGTTTACATGGATAGTACACAATTCTTTATAAATCAGTGAATCATATTTTGTCTATGAGTTGTAAATAGAGATGGCTAGAAAAGAACAATTAAGGTATATTACCAATTGATAGTAGTTTACATGGATAGTACACGTATACCAAACTATATAGCAGTTTTCTCCACCAGACCTAACAATGGGTTAAACTTAGTAGGGAGACTGAAATTGAATGTGTTTTTTGAAATTAGCAATTAGAAACTTTTCTATTTTCAAACTAAGATAAAAAAAAGATACTATTATAATACAAAATAAAAATAAAAATGTCAGGTATTAACACAATTCAAACTAGAGAAAATAACATGTCATAAAAAAAACTAAAGAAAATAACATAATATGAAAATTAATAATTTACTTTAAGCCCTTTTTGCTAAAAATCTTTTTGTTATCTTCTACTGAAAAGTATAGAAAGAGAGATGAATGGAGCAACACCTTTAGAAAAATATTAATATTTTATTATATTTTTATAGGAAGAGGCACGACACAAATGGATCATAGAGAGCGTGCACGTGCCAGCCATCAAGAATGGCGACAATCGATGATTTCTACACAACATGAAGCCTATTTGGCACGGTGGCGAGCTCATGCTTGGGGAAAGTGACTAGCCGTGGAAAATGTAAGTGACCATGGACAAGAGGCGGGCCCAAGTAATAGGAATAGGCTAGCTCCAGGTACTTTTGTATTGCTTAACTATGCCACTGTTACGAGTTTTTATTTTTATTTTTTTCTCTTAATACTTACAAGCTACATCGCTAGACTTTACAGTTACACGATGTATGGATATGTGTGTTAATAATATGAAACTTTAATTCTAAATTTAACAGTTGGAATTAAAATAATTGACAATTGTTTATTATTATGTTAATAGTACACTCCGACAACGAGAGCATAAGTTCAAGAGTTTCATCATATTCCCAAAACCATGACCAAGATGCTACAAGGGTGCTACAAGACAATTAGCCCGTTCGACTACGTCTCAACCGAGCAATGTGGTTATTCAGAATTCTGTGCCTTACGGTAAGCTTACCAAATATTCATATCCAACCCATTCACATAAGTGAATTTTTATTAGGTGTTTTGCTAAAATTGTATATTTTCACTTATAATTAAATAGAGATGCCTAATGTCACAATGAATAATCATGATGAGGACCACAATAACAATGAGCATATGATGAATAATCATGAGGATCAGAACAACAACACTGAGCTAGAGAATAACCAACAGGATCAGCGCAGCAGCAGTGTTGACCCAGTGCGCCGTACAAGGAGAGCAGTAGTAAATTACAACTGCGCTAGAGATTTTAATGAGGGATGGGGTGTCCCATTTTGTCAATTGCGTGCACTAAGAACATGTCCATACTGCAATGCACGGTTATTTCATCGAGAGACCTTCAATTTGTGTTGTTCGAAAGATAATATTGTTCTGCCTCTAATACCCTCTCCACCAGAGATGATCCAACTCTTTTCTGACCAAATAGATGTGGGTAGAAAATTCAGACAAAATATCCGAGCCTATAATAATGTGTCTGCGTTCACTTCAATGGGTGTGCATGTTGATGAATCCATTAATCTTCGAGGTCGTGGAATTTATAATTTTCGTGCACAAGGTTCTATATATCATAAGATTGGTGGACTTTGACCAAGTGAAGGGGCGAGACCACGATATCTACAAGCTTACATATATGACACTGAGCATGAACTTGACAATCGATTGTCTGAAAGTGTAGTTTTAGACAGGGCACTGGTTGAAAAGATACAACAGATATTGAATCACTATAATCCATTTGTCCATCAATTTCGAAGCCTCGGACAGCGCCAAGACTTGCCCAATTGCAGGCTCATCATAAGAGAGCAGCCTTCTAATCAACGTCAGTATTGTTTACCATCTGCATCACAAGTTGCTGCTATTATAGTAGGAGGGGGCGACTTCAATCCAAATGGAAGAGATTTAATTGTCCAAACAATTAGTGGAAGACTCTGGAATGTTAAAGACTCGGTCGGATATTACGACCCCATGCAGTATCCTTTGTTATTACCTTATGGAACATATGGGTGGGATATTAATAGTCATGATGAGAATGGAAGACCTATGTCATGTTGCGACTATTATGCATATATGTTACAGGTTAGTACATTTTTCTTTTCAACTTTACTTCCTATTCCATTAAATGAAAAAAAAAAAATCATACTTAAACACCTGCTAAATAAATAAATAAATGATTGTACAGATGCGCCCAGGTGATGAAAATCCTCTACTTCGAGGCAGACGGCTCTTACAACAGTATGTTGTAGATAATTACGTGAAAATTGAATCACAAAAACTCAGGTGGCTTCGTAGTAACCAAGATACAATTAGGAAATAATTTTATCAAGGACTTCAAGACTCTTTTATTGCAGGGGAAAACAATGCAGGTAAGAATTAATATTTTACTTTCACCTATATATCAGATATATAAGTTTTTCAATTGTACAATTGTAGAAATATTTAATAAAGATTCACATTTTCTTAGGTAACATCGGTCAGAGAACAATTCTGCCATCATCATTTGGTGGAAGTCCACGTGATATGCACCAACGGTACCAAGATGCGATGGCTTTGGTTCAAAAGTATGGCAGACCAGATTTGTTTATCACTATGACGTGTAACCCGAATTGGGAAGAAATTAAAAGTGAGCTACTCCCTGGACAAACATCACAACATCGTCCAGATTTAGAGGTCAGGGTATTTCGTTCAAAACTTGAGCAACTAAAAGAAGACATCATCACCAAATGGGTATTGGGAAGAGTTATTGCTCATGCTTTCGTCATTGAATTTCATAAACGGGGCCTACCACATGTACACATGCTGGTCATGTTGAATGAAAATGATAAGCTTAATAACCCTGAAGATTATGACCGCATTGTTAGAGCAGAAATACCAGATAAAGATGAAGAGCCTCAACTTTATGATCTGGTGTTGAAACATATGATTCAAGGTCCGTGTGGAACCTTAAACCAACAGTCTTCATGTATGAAAAATGGGAGATGCAATAAAAGTTATCCAAAATCATTTTCAAATTTCACTGTGCAAGGAAACGATGCATATCCTATATATCGAAGACGAGCAAGTCGCTTACCAGTCCCTCTACAAAGATCTGGAGACACAATGATGGATAATAGTTGGGTTGTTCCTTATAACCCGTGGTTGTTGCTACAGTATGATTGTCACATCAATGTTGAAATATGTGGGAGCATAAAGAGTGTCAAATACTTATATAAGTATGTCTACAAAGGTCCTGATAGAGTTGCAGTTCAAGTGCAATCTGACCCGGTGTTCGATGAAATAAGACAATTTGTCGATGCAATGTGGGTTTGTGCACCAGAGGCTTTATGGAGGATATTTAAATTTGTAATGAACAGAATATATCAAACAGTCGACAGATTACAAATACATCTTCCAAACATGCAACAAATCAGATTCGATGCAAATGAGACTGTAGAAGACAGTCTAGCAGATGAGCATGCACAGAAGTCTATGCTTACTGAATATTTCACCATGAACCGTATGGATCCGGAAGCAAGACGATATCTGTATCGAGAATTCCCTCAATACTATAGGTGGGATAGTAAGCACAAAGCTTGGGTGAAAAGAAGGAACAGCTACAAGGTAATTGGAAGAATATACAGTGTTTCACCCTCCGAAGGTGAGAAATTTTACCTACGTGTCATTAGATCATTTCGTGATTTTCTTACTATTAATGGAGTTCTGCAAACTACTTTTAAGGAAGCGGCAGAGAAACGAGGTTTGCTGGAAGATGACAATAGCATCCGACAATGTCTGTTAGAGGCTTATGCAATTAGAATGCCATCAGCTTTTAGAAGATTATTCGTCATAATTTTGGTGTATAGTCAACCAACTGGTGTTCGAAGATTGTGGGATGAATTTTATCCTTTGATGATTGAAGATTATTCTTCTTCAAGTGATATTGTCGATATTTCTATCAGAAACAGGCTACTTCGAGATCTAAACAGAATGCTAGAACAATTTAATAAGGGCACTGGAGAATTTGATCTGCCTGAAATGACAAGTGAGCCAGAAGATAGTCTAGGAATACCGAGATGTATTGAAGATGAAATTTCTATAAATATCCCGCAAGAAGATATTGATGCAATTGACCACCTTAACAACGACCAATGATTGCATTCAACACCATAATGACTGCAGTTGAGGGAAGAGAAAGTGCATTATTTTTTATCAATGGTCCTGGAGGTACTGGGAAGACGTACTTATATCGTGCATTGCTAGCAAAGTTGAGAAGAATGAATCATATAGTCTTAGCCACAACATCATCTGGAATTTCTGCAAATTTATTGTCCGGCGGGAGGACAGCTCACTCTAGATTCAAGATTCCACTCAATATAGATGCATCATCCATGTGTTCCATAAGTAAACAGTCTGCTCTAGCACGACTGATACAAGATTCCACTGCAATTATTTGGGATGAGACACCTATGACACATCGACATGTGTTTGAAGCACTTGATCGAACATTTCGAGACATAATGGATGTCGAATTACCGTTTGGTGGAAAGATAATGATTTTTGGGGGAGATTTTCGTCAAGTTCTCCCTGTTATTTCTAAAGGAACGAAGTCTGAACTCATTCAAGCCTCCATTGTGAAAGCAACATTTTGGGCACAAACAAAGATATTGAGATTGAGACAGAATATGAGATCCATAAATGACCACCAATTTGCAGAATTTCTACTTCGTGTTGGCGATGGGAGTAAACAAGTCATTGACGACGAAATGATGAGATTACCAGAATGCATGGTGGTTCCATGGGAAAGTGACCAATCTATCAATCAAATTATTGATGAAGTTTTCCCCAATTTGAGTGATCATGTAAATGATGTAAGATACATGGTGGACAGAGCATTGATTACTCCTATAAACGATGATGTAGACGTGTTGAATGAAAAGATAATCAATATGTTTCCAGGTGAAGAAATTACATTGTACTCATTTGACTCTGTTGAAGATGACATGAGAAATTCGTACCAACCAGAGTTTCTGAACTCAATAACCGCAGGTGGGCTGCAACCCCACAAGTTAACTTTGAAAGTAGGTGCTCCAATCATGCTTTTAAGGAATATTGACCCTATATTGGGATTGTGTAACGATACTAGATTGTTGTGTCGTGGTTCGTACCAAAATCTGATTGATGCTGAGATACTAACAGGACAGTTTGCTGGGACTAGAGTTTTTCTACCTAGAATTCCTTTGAAAAGTGCAGAAAATGCCGGGCTACCATTTCAACTAACAAGAAAGCAATTTCCAGTCAAACTGAGCTTCTCTTTGACCATAAACAAATCTCAAGGTCAGACTATCCCACATGTAGGTGTTTACCTCCTAGATCATGTTTTTAGTCATGGACAATTATATGTTGCATTGTCGAGAGGAGTATCAGAGTCAACCACAAAAGTTCTGGTTAAAAAAGGATCCATAGTTGGTGAAGATGGCGTATTTACGAAGAATGTCGTATTTAAAGAAGTTTTCCTTCATTCAAACACAAATGATCGATCGTCTTCATAGGTACATCAACATTTTAATTTATTATAAACATACATATTTGATTGAATTTTTTTATATTACAATCTATAACTTTGTGTAATTTTTTCTATTTGTAGGAATGGTTGAGACAGAAGCTTTAGGAGATGTGTTTCCATATTTTCATGTGGTTGGTGCATGAAAACAATCAATAAAAATGAACACTTCTTATCTCAGTAAACTTATTTTGAAAGAGTGGAACAGAAAGAAGCATACACAGTATGTACTCTTAAGCTCTGTTTATTTTCCATTAAATATGTTTTTATTTTGGGTTTTTGTCCATTTACCCCATTTTGAGAGATTTTTTTCCCACTTACCCCATTAAGTTTTTTTAATTTCCTTTTACCCAAAACACTCTAAGGAGGTCTTCCCTAATACCCCATTAAGATTTTTTTTTTTTTGTTTTTAAATTTTTTTTAATACCATTTTACCCTCACCCCTTTGAAACTTAGAGAGAGAGAGAGAGAAAATGGAGGAGAGAGAAACCATAGGAGACTTTGCCGGAGCCCGGTCACCGGCCGCCGGAATCTGGTCATCCGTAGCCAACTTTCGCCGGATTCAGGTCATCGGCCGCCGGAAACCGGTCACCGGCCGCCGCCCACCGGATTTTGCTGAAATAGACGTCTATTGCCCTAATAGACATCTATTGCCCACCAATAGAGGAGCAATAGATGTTTATTGCCCCCCAATAGACGTCTATTGCCCCAATAGTCTATTACCCCCTAATAGATGTCTATTGCCCCCCAATAGACATCTATTGCCCCAATAGTCTATTACCCCCTAATAGATGTCTATTGCCCCCCAATAGATGACTATCAGCCATGTATTTCCCCCCAATAGGACTTTCAGTCGTCAGAATGGAAATTAATCTCCCTAAATTTAGACAAATAAAACTTTGATTACAGAAAAAAAACAAGGAGATTACATCAATTCAAAACGTCTATTGCCCCCCAATAGACATCTATCAGCTATGTATTGCCCCCCAATAGACATCTATTGTCCTCCAATAGAATTTTTTGTAGCGGGAATGAGAACTAATCTTCCAAAAATTAGACAAATAAAAATTTGATTAAAGAAAAAAACGAAGAGATTATATCAATTTAAAAACGTCTATTGCCTCCCAATAGACGTCTATTTCCCCTTAATAGACATTTAAAAAAAAATTTCTTTCATTCTGTCCTGTTACATTAAAAAAAAAAAACCTGATTTGGGCACCCCAAAAATGATCTGGGCACCTAATCTTCTTCTTCCTCAATGACCGGAACCCTCGCTTCTTGCGGCTGATTCAGAATCCATGGAAACCAATCTTCTTCTCAAAGCATTTGAAGTTCAGATTGAGATTTTTTGATGGCTCGAGAAGGTTCGAATAAGCGGTATGTCTCATTGGGGCAGAACTCGGGTTCGAGATTGCAATTGGAATTCTCGAGCAGAATCCGGTGATATCGGACTCGGTCATCGGCTCTCCTGTGTTCTCGAAGGCATCGAAGATTTTCTGGTCGCGGTTGAGGACGATTGCTGTTTGTTCTACAAAACGGAGCTGAGCTCCTTACCTAATCGGGTCCTCCGGTCCGGCGGCAAGTTGAGGCTGCTGAAATCGGAATGGGTTGCTGCATTTGAGAACCAGAGGAAGAAGAAGCTAGAGAGGTCCAGGTGAGCTTCTCCGACAAGTTGGATCCGGGCGGGTCGAAGGGGAAGAGGAAGAACACGGCGGTGGAGAGGGGAAGGAAAGCGACGTCTTCGATTTGGCAGAGCCTGAGAGAGAGAGAGAGAGAGAGAGAGAGAGAGAGAGAGAGAGAGAGAGAGAGAGAGAGAGAGAGAGAGAGAGAGAGAGAGAGAGAGAGAGAGAGAGAGAGAGAGAGAGAGAGAGAGTGATCGGAGAGCAATGAGAGAGAGAGGAGAGCTGGAGAGAGTACTCGATGACATTGATGTAGTTTTTTAATTAAGCTGAGGTCAAAACTGTTATTTCACTTCAAATTGTGTTAGTGGGAATAAAAATTTGTTGCTGGGGTAAGTGGGATGATTTTGGTCCATTTTGGTGCTTTGGGTCAAGGACCCTTTTATTTTTGTAGTAGTTAATCAATTCCAATACTCTTAATCTATGTATATGTTTTTGTACAGAGTTTTATGTTTTTTACTAATGGATTGCGCAAGACATATACAATATTTTATAATATTTGTATGCGGTTAGAGTAAGGTGATATGCAACACAGAAATTATACTGCACTCATGAGTAACATTTCAAACATGCGTGGCAAGAAATGAATGACAATACGCACGCGCGAGCGCGGCCCTTCCCCAAGCGCATCGCGGGTGCAGAAAGGCTAGTATATTATTAATAAACAGCAACATTCATATTACAGTAACAAGAGGTGGGGGACTAGGCCAAAACCACCTCTAAGAAGATACAATACAAAAGTAAAAAACAGCATTCTAGTAGGCTTGCTAGCCTGAACAATAAAACAAATAACAATGATCCAAACCAGCGAAGCAGAACAATAATCAACCCGACAGAAAAGTCATGACCATAATTCCTAACAAGAATATCTCATAGGGACAAGGTTGAGAGGATTTTTCAAGGAAATAACTACCCCATGGGTTGTTTCTTCCATCTTCATATCTTCCTCATTCATTCCATCAGGCACTTTCCAATCAAAGCAGCACAACAATTCGGCAAGTACAAGCTCCATTGTTGTCGCTGCCATATAAGTCCCTGGACAAATTCTTCGACCAGCTCCAAATGGCAAGAAGTCAAAGTGTTGCCCTTTAAAATCAACAGACCTATCATCAAATCTTTCAGGAATGAACTTTTCTGGGTCGTTCCAAAATTCTGGATCTCGTGAGATTGCCCAATCATTAACAAGGATTGTTGTTTTGGGGTCAACATCATAGCTGAGGACTTTGAAGTGGGACATGGTTTCTCTTGGAAGAAGTAGGGGACCTGATGGATGTAGTCGAAGTGTTTCTTTCACTATCATCTTGAGGTACTGCAGCTGCTCTGTATCAATTTCAGTGGCTTTTCCTTTATTTCCAATGCAGTTTCTAATTTCTTCTTGTGCCTTCTTCATCACTCTTGTATTCGTAGCTAGCTCTGCCATTGCCCAAACCATGGCAGTTGCAGTGGTGTCTACTCCTCCTATAAACAAATCCTGATTCACAAATACCATAGTAATTAACTAATTATTAAAATATTAAATCTATTAAAGTTGAAATAATTAACATTCAACTCGAAATCAATCGGCAATATAACATGAAGACAACTTTTAACAGAGTGGCATGGTTTGGTCGGACTAGAAAAACCATCATGCATATAACTATATATATAGATCATTAGTGATAAAATCTCGTTCACCTTCTCAGTTAAACTCATTCCAACTTCATCATTATTCTGTAATTTTTAATTAAAACAGAATACCAAATAAGTTCAGCGGAGTAAAATATTTATTGAAAAGTATACATGGCTCTTAGTGATCAACATTAAAGGGTTCATAATCTTATTGGTCTATTGTGATATTGAGTTCAGTCTACTTATGGACAACTACCTAATTGAGGCAAAAAAGTAGATTCGATTATTTTTTTTAGATAATCAAATAGATTCGATTGGGATGCCCAAGTTTTATATAGTACAAAGTGAGTTATATTGGGCATATGGGTTCAAATTGGATCTAATTATGACGCAAATACTTGTCCACACTAGCTAGTATGATGTTTAAAACAAAATCATTTAGTTTTGGATTACACATGACAGCATAATCGTGTAGCTAATCTTATTTTGTCATTAATTAAAAATTATGAGGCCGTGATTTGAATTAGTTCGCAGCTTACCAAGAGAACTGCCTTGATGTTATTATGACCAAGCTGAGCAGATCCAATCCCAGTTTGCTTCTTGACCATTTTAAGCAGCACATCAACTATACCTTCATGCCCCTGTTGTGTCCTCCCAAAACTGAGATGATCATCAATCGCCTGCTGAAAAAAGCGATGAACTTCCCTGGAAACTCTGTCAAACTCTCTATGTTTACCGGAGATCCTGTCTATGATCCACCCAATACATGGAGGAAAGAAATCAGCTGCGCATGATGAGAAGCCTGTAACCATATCTCGACTATCATGCAACACTCGAAGAAATCTTTCTTGCTCCAAATCGCTCCCTTGGAAACTTGTCCCGAAAACAATCCTGAAAATTATACTGCCCATGAGAGCAAACAACTTCTCAGTAAGGTTAACAGGAGAAGATGAAGCTGATGCGTCAGAGATTGAATCAATCATCTTCACTACTTCTTTTTCTGTAATAGACCTATACGACTGAACCCTTTTCGCACTGAAAATCTCAAGCACACATATCTTTCTTATCTCTCGCCAATATTCACTGTAAGGCGAAAATGCTATGTCTAGATAGTTAAATGTGAGTCTGCGAGATCCCCAGGAGGCCGGTCTACTGCAACAGTGGAGATCATTATCTTTCAAGGTCTGTTTTGCTGCTTCAGCTGATGAGATTATGAGGGTCGGTCTGCGACCCATGTGTAAGAGCATGAGTGGTCCGTATTTCTGTGATAGTCTCCATAGGTTTTGATGAAGTGATGAACCAGATTGAGTAAACTGATGGAGGTTGCCTATAATGGGAAGCTTAGGAGGGCTTGGTGGGAAGTGCTTTTGTGGCTTATTGATCTGCTTTCTCAGTAAAAGCAGTAGTAAAGGGAGAAGGAGGAGAAATGGAATCCATAAGATTAGTAGGAGGGTCTTGTCAGCCATTAACGGAGCTTTAGTGATGACCTTGATGTTTCTTAATTTCTATGTTGGTCTTGTATATATAAGAGCTGTTGCTCCCAAGTCCTAACAGAGCAAGCACACCATCTGCATAATTCATAATTCAATTACTATTTTATTTTTGTCCAAGTTTATATGTGACCCACATATAAGACTTGCGAATTTCACTATGGAAAATTTGAAATTATGAGTGGGTGAAAATTATTTGTAGTCACATTATCTTGCAGTATCAAATCTGATTTCTTGTTGTGAAGACTTCGTAAATAATTGAGAAATAACGACTGGTACTGCTTAATACAGGTGAAGAGTTGCGTACGAAGTTTATTGAATTTTTTTTTTGAGGGGAAAGGAAGATATATTCCTGTGATCGAAAAGATCATACGACCGTACAAGGTCAAGCTAGGAGATCCGAAGATCACCCATTACATTCGTTGCTCAAGTAGTGCACCGACTACACATTAAAATGACTACTAGCCTAGACTACTCCGCCTTGTTCAATAAGAAGCTACAACACCAAAGAACCAGGACATCCGCCTAAGACCTTCTTGGTGTACATCAGTACTGACCCGTAGACACATTGTAACAACCCAAAGAAACAAGGTATACAGGGCCAAGGCCCACTGCACCCATCAGTAAAGATGGAACTTTATTACACAAAATAAAAAAACAGACAAAAAAAAAAAAATTGGGCCCAAAGCAAGCCCAGACCCAAGCACTCAAACCCTAGCCCAACTCCAAGTTGCAGCAGCCACCACGCCTCCACCACGTTGATGAGACCCTAGCCACCGCCACGAGTAGACGTCGGACGACCATCCACCCCGCCTGCATCGCCAGCACGCCGACAAGACACCCCACCTCCCCCAAAACACCTCCTCCCCGCATGGTTCCGAAGCACCCATACCAGATCGGAAAACTCTGATCCAAAACGAGCCCGTCGAATCCCCACCTCACGCCGTCCTGCCAGTCGCCGCCGTCGATCAAGGGAAGAGAACGTCGAAACCACCAGTCTGCCACCGCTAGAGCCTCCCAACGATCAAAAGTCGTAGACCCACCACAGGCTTGCAAGCTTGTCAAGGTCCAAGCCACGCCGCCACAGCACAGTCTGAGAACGACCATCAAAACATCCCCGCCCGGCCGCACTCACCATTTACCGACAAGGCTAATAGCCTGGTGCGGCACGGGAGCCGCCGGACGAGAGCCTCCAAGCTTTCCGAAGGAAACCTAGCCGCCCTCTGAGAGAGAGAGAGAGAGAGAGAGAGAGAGAGATACGAAGTTTATTGAATTGGTCGATATGGTTTTTGTTATATTCATAATTCATAACTGAGGGAGTATTCAGAGCACCGCCGTGCACTTGCACCAACACAAATAAATGGTTAGATTGCATTAAATACACTTTTTGTTTATTAAAAATAAAGTTGATAATAAATATCAAGGGTTGAGATTATTTTATAAGGGTTGGATCACTTGCACCGTCGGTGCATAGAATAATTTCCATTCATAACCACTTGCAAGAAAACTTGAAGAAAATTAAGAAGACGTAGATCTTTGGGAATTGAAAAGATCTAATTATACAACAATAGAGTAAAAACCTATCAACTAAAGAATAAATAAGGGTCTTTGACCAAAGTACCAAAATGAGCCAAAATTGTCTCACTCACCCTAATAACAAATTTTTATTCTCACCAATCTAGTATAATGTAAAGAGACAATTTTATCCTCAACCAAATTAAACAATTACCCATGTGTCTCTCATTCCTCCGATCTGCACACACTCTCTCTCTGTCCTCTGATCTGCACTCTCTCTCTCTCTCTCTCTCTCTCTCTCTCTCTCTCCGTCGGAGTTGGAGTATCGTAGGAAGGCAAAGAATGTCCGACGAAGATCACGATGAGTTCGAATTCAGATTTAGTGCGGAAGCTGGAGTTGGCACTTGCGGTTTCGTTCGGAGGCTCAATGACGGACACTGCGGTGCTGATTGCGACGACTTCAATTGCGTTGATAATAGGGCTTTTGGTGGTTCTGTGGTGGAGATCTAGGGTTGAGTTCTTCATTGCAGTGGTTTGATTCCTCGCCTCCAGTGATCTGGTTACCATTGAATTATTATGCATTGGCTTTGTTGCGGTTTTGGAGTTGGTTTGTTTCAAGATTGCAGGGTCCATCATGTTGGATACCTGGCACCACTATTGACAATAATCGATTCCCCAGATTGTAATGGATTCAAATGGGAATAATTTTTAAGCATATGATCATGAAGGAGATACAGGAGGAGGGAATAATGGGTTCAATTTTCAAGTAATAATGGGATATATTGGTCTAATTTTGAGATTGTTATTCTAGTGGCCTCTCACCAACAATTGCTGTTGTTTTTTTTTTTTTGATCAAGAAGAAACTTCATTAATAATGAACTGGATACAATGAGTTTTGGCATCATCTCATACATAGAAATGGCCATTGGACTTCACACTGGAACTCCAACATGACTAACTAACGGAGCCAAACAAGCCCCGACTCAACTACAGACTTAACTTGCACTACAATTAAAAGGCAAAGACAATAGGCGCAGGCACACAACTTTGTCAACACTAACTCGCCACCCAGAGTCCTCCTGACCTGCCTTTGATCGACCAAGTCTACACTAGTTGTTACTTCAAACCCGACCAAACAGAAATGCTAGACCGTCAGACCTGAGACTAAATTAAACCCAAGACCATTGCCACCTGAATGTCAACACCATAATCCAAAAATTCTCCAAATCGCCATCACCTCCGACTCGAGATCAGACAGGAACAATCCCACTAGAAGGCCAAGGATGATTGTCTATGCTAGTATGCCACCGCCAGACATTTTCGCCACCGCTGCTGACCTAACTCCAGAACAGGAACGACCTCTAGACCGCTGAATAGAAGATTGTCTATGCCAAAATTGCAGTGCACCCGACCCAACATCTAAAACTTAAAACAAAACCTAGAAAGTAACTTATTGCTGAAAAACAAACCAAAAGAAACTAAGCCCTAATTTAACATGCAATAAAACAAAAATTAAAATTAAAACATTTTGGGACCTGAGCCCAACCACAGACCCAGGCCCAAACTCCATCTAGCCCAAGCAACAAAGCCCGAGCCCAGAACACAAGTGCAGTCGGCCTCCATTCTTCACGCCCAGCCCAAGATCTCGCCTGTACCACCACGCCCGCCACTCCGCCATCGACGTCAGGTCTCCACCACCACCGCTATGACATCGCCGTCGGACCACCATAGGAGGACACCCTCCAACTCCACGATCCCATCCCTACGCAGCCTGGATCTACATCGGGGATCCAGACCCGAGAGGAAACCTGCCCAAACACTGCCCCTCTCCATCCCTCCACCCACTCGTGGTAGCACCGCTGGATGGAAGTCCACCATGAGCACGCCCAAACGCTCGAGCCCCATGCCAGATCTGCACAGAATAGCAACGTCAAAACGCCCAGAGACACTATCCAAACTCCCCGCCAACCATCCTGCCAAAACCTCAAGCCAACCCCATCTCTGCAGACCAAAACCCCGGGTAATAAAGCACCCGCCTGATAGCCAGCAAACCTGGACAACGCGGCGAAGCCGGCGCCGGACATGAACGTTTGGAGATGTTGGGTCTCTCTCGCTGCGCTAGGGTTTTTTTTTTTTTTTTTTCGGTTATAACAATTGCTGTTGTTTGGACATTCTTTCTACAATTATGGTTTTTCATTAGTTGGTACTTGTCATGAGATTGATGCTGCTGTGCTGCTTCAGAAAGATTTCAGCTTGATCTCTCTAGACTTTCCTTCTTTCAGTAATATGATGGCTAGCCTTAGCTTTAGCTTTTCTATTTCTATTCGTTGTATCATAGGCAGTGAATGAATAATTTGAGTAAATCTACATGTCTGAAAGTATGGAAGTCTCATTCTGTGACCTTTATAATTTGCCTACAAGTTGTGTCTTTTTACATATTTGAGAATTCAGAAGGGGCTTGCATGTTGGCCATGATGTAAAGACATAATCATATTCCCAGCAACCTTGTTTCTTGTTTACAATTTTGCGATTGAGTATGCATCTGGGTGCCCAAATTTTTTTTTTTTCAAAATGGGGGTAGAAGCCCAGAAGAAAAGAAAAAAAAAAGTTTTATCGGGGGACAATAAAAAACTATTAGGGAGGCAATAGACGTCTATTGGGGGGTAATAGATGTTTTGAATTGATATAATCTCCTCGTTTTTTTTCTTTCATCAAAGTTTTATTTGTCTAAATTTAGGGATATTAGTTCTCATTCCGGCGACCGAAAGTTCTATTGGGGGGCAATAGATGTTTTGAATTGATATAATCTCCTTTTTTCTTTTTTTTTCTTTAATCAAAGTTTTATTTGTCTGATTCAAGGAATATTAGTTCTCATTCCGAGGACCGAAAATTCTATTGGAGGGCAATAAAGGTCTATTGAGGTGCAATAAACATCTATTGGGGGGGCAATAGAGGTCTATTACGGACAATAAACCTTTCTGGCGACCTAAGAGATTTCCGACAACGTCTTTAGGGACCTCCAGCGAGGTTTTCAGATAAATCCGGTGGGCAGCGGTCGGTCACGGGATTCTTACAGCCGGTGACGGGACTCCGGCGAAGTCTTCTATGGTCTCTCTCTCTCTCTCTCTCTCTATGTAACAAAGGGGTGAGGGTAAAATAGTCTCAAAAAAAAAAAACTTAATGGGGTATTAAGGAAGACCTCCTAAGAGTGTTTTGGGTAAGGGGGAATTAAAAAAACTTAATGGGGTAAGTGGGAAAAATAATCCCAATTACCCCATTTTTTGTGCTTTGAATTTCATTGGTTATTTTTCCAAAGGACTAAATACTGTTTATACCCTATACTTCCTATGTCTCGACATTTCAGTCCCTCACTTTCAAGTTTCAACCAAATACTCATCAGACTCTCATATCTCATGCAATAGGTCATAGCCGTTAATTCTCCGCCCAAAATCTCAGTTAAATCGTTGACATTGCATCCCTTCCATGCCAAAATATCTATTACACCCTCACTTACTTTTTTTTTTAATATATTTTTCGCTCTCTTTTTTTATTTTTTCTTTTTACCTCTTCTTTTTCCAACTCTCTCCCCTCTTTTTGTTTATCTCCATCTCATTTTCCTTTTATGTCTCACCTGCCAACTTTTTATTTATGGGGTTTTGTTCATTTACCCCATTTTTAAGGATTTTTTTCCCACTTAACCCATTAAGTTTTTTTAATTCCCTCTTACCCAAAACACTCTAAGGATGTTTTCCATAATACCCCATTAAGTTTTTTTTTTTTAATTTTTTTTTAATACTATTTTACCCTCATCCCTTTATTACTTAGAGAGAGAGAGAGAGAGAGTGAGAGAGAGAGAGAGAGAGTGGAAGAGAGAGAAACCATAGGAGACTTCGCCGGAGCCAATCACCGGTCACCGGCAGCAGGAATCTGGCCAACTTTAGCTGGATTCCAGTCACCGGTCGTCTGAATCAGACCAACTTTCGCCGGATTTCGGTCGCCGGTCACCGGCTTTCGCCCACCAAATTTGCTGGAAATCTCACCGGAAATGTCTATTGCCTCCCAATAGACGTCTATTGGCTGAATAGTCTATTGCCCCCCAATAGACGTCTATTGACCTAATAGTCTATTACCCCCTAATAGACGTTCAGCCATGTATTGCCCCCCAATAGACCTCTATTGCCCCCTAATAGACTTCTATTGGAGGGCAATAGACGTCTATCAGCCATGTATTGCCCCCCAATAGAAGTCTATTGCCCTCCAATAGATGTCTATTGCCCCTCAATAGAATTTTCGATCGCCGGAATGAGAACTAATCTTCCTAAAATTAGACAAATAAAACTTTGATTAAAAACAAAACAAAGAGATTATATAAATTCAAAACGTCTATTGCCCCCCAATAGACATTCAAAATTTGTTTTCTTTCCTACTGTCCCATTACTTAAAAAATAAATAAAGAAATAAATAAAAAAAATTTGGTTTGGGCACCCATAAAATGCTCTGGGCACCCCAATCAATAGTCGGACCAAAACCACCGGATCGAATCAGGATGCTGACCTCTCTCACCTCTCCGAACCTCCAATCCTCGTCGGAGTAGCCACCGACGCTTTTCTCTTTCTCACCGACCTAGATACGAAGCTCGAGGAAGCTCGACAGAGAGAGAGAGATAGAGACGCCGGAGATAGTAACCCTTCCATGGTTCCATTTTGCAAAGCTGCAACAAAACAGTTTCTGCAAAATTCAGACCTCGATCAGATAGTGTGGCTTGAGAATGAGGGCGAATTCGACGAAGAAGTCGCGGTTATCTGGAAATCCTTGCTGGAGGAGAAGGCGACCTTGCGAGAGAGACTGCACCGACAATGATCTGGAATCCGAGCCTATCTCTGTCATCGGACCTCTGAAGTAGCTCGCCGGAGAAGGTGGCGATGTAGATTCAGGCGAAGGGAGGAAATGCAGCAGGTCGCCGACGTCGATATAGAGAGAGAGACTGGTCTGAAGAGAGAGAAAGAGGAGAGAGGAGAGAATAGAGAAGTGAGAGAGATCAGGATGAGAGAGATGAGAGAGGGTAGCATGGCATGTAATTCATTAATTATAATGAGGGCAGAATAGTTATTTCATTTTAAATTGGGTTAGTAGGAATAAAAATCTCTTGCTGGGGTAAGTGAGATAAGTTTGGCTCATTTTGGGGCTTTTGGTCAAGGACCCTTTATTTATTTATCTTTTATGCTATTAGTTTCATTTGTTGCCTATTCCAAAGGTATGATATTTAGTGATGTTTATGGATATGAGGTAGGTTGTTTTATGCTATGCGTTTTTTTCCAATACCTTGTAAAGAGGTATATAGTTTATGATATCTCATTGCTATGTGATTTATTGGTTAACTATTCTAGAGGTGTATTATTTAATGTTATGGCTATAAGATATGTTTAAATCATCATGGCTATAAAGTAATAGGCGTGACTTCCATGTTTTAAAAATTTAATGTCTACTGACTTTCTATTTTATTTTATTTTTTGTGCTTTGAATTTCATTGGTTATGTTTCCAAATGACTAAATACTGTTTATACCCTAGCCCTATACTTCCTATGTCTCGACAATTCAGTCCCTCACTTTCTAGTTTCAACCAAATACTCATCGGACTCTCAAATCTCATGCAATAGGTCATAGCCGTTAATTCTCCGCTAAAATCTCAGTTAAATCACTGACATGACATCCCTTCCATGCCAAAATATCTATTATACCCTCACTTACTTTTTTTTTTTTGATATATTTTTCTCTCTCTTGTTTTATTTTTTCTTTTTACCTCTTCTTTTTCCAGCTCTCTCCCCTCTTTTTGTTTATCTCCATCTCATTTAATTTCCTTTTATGCCTCACCTACCGACTTTTTATTTATTTATCTTTTATGTTATTAGTTTCATTTGTTACCTATTCCAAAGGGATTATATTTAGTGCTGTTTATGGATTAAGTAGGTTGTTTTATGCTATGCGTTTTTTCCACTACCTTGTAAAGAGGTATATAGTTTAAGATATCACATTGCTATGTGATTTATTGGTGAACTATTCTAGAGGTGTATTATTTAATGTTATGGCTATAAGATATGTTTAAGTCATCATGGCTATAAAGTAGTTGGCGTGACTTCCATGTTTTAAAAATTTAATGTCTACTGACTTTCTATTTTATTTTATTTTATTTTTTGTGCTTTGAATTTCGTTGGTTATTTTTCCAAATGACTAAATACTGTTTATACCCTATACTTCCTATGTCTCAACATTTCAGTCCCACACTGTTTATTGCTTAGATTAAATTGAAAAAAGTTCATATGTTTTCTGGGCATATGATTGAGTTATCACGTTTCTGATTTTAAATTTCTTTATCAAAAATTTGGGGCGTGACAATCACTAAATATCATAAATTTAGAGTAAGTAACCAATAAAACTTATAGCATATAAAACATAAATTAAAATAAAAAAGTCAATGCACATTAAATTTTTAGAACTTGAAACTCACTTCTACTACTTTTTTTTTTGAAACATGTCTAGTACCTTATAGCCATGACGTTAAACATATCTTATAGCTATGACATTAAATAAGATTAACATACCTTATAGCCATTAAATAACATACATCTAGAATAGTAACTAATAAATCACATAGCAATGTAGGTATCTAAAACTATATATACCTCCTGACAAGGTATCGAAAAAAACTCATAGCATATATAAAACAACCTACCTCATAGTCTATCACCTTATAGCCACAACATTAAACATATCTTATAGCCATGACATTAAATACATACCTATAGAATAGGTAAATAATAAATTACAAAGCAACAAGGTATCCGCTATATACCTCTTGACAAGGTATCGGAAAAAACTAATAGGGCTAAATTCTGATTACTACCCTATAGTTTGGGTCCAAAATCAATTCAGTCCCTAAACTTCTAATTTCATCAAAAACACCCCTCACTACAAGAGAAAATAGCAAAAGCGAGGAATTTAATTGTGACAACCCAAAATTAGTCGCAAAAGCTTGGCAAATACAAGGAAATTTCAGTTGTCGCACATGATCTCATCGGCGACAACCAATTTGTCGCATAAAGTAGGAATTTGCAAGAAATTGACAGTTGTCACCCATATGACATTATGCGATACCCAATTCCTCGCAAAATGTTAATTAGGTGACAATTTCTACCAATTGTTGGTTAATGTTTCTGTGACAACTTTACCTTCCTTGTTGAAAATCTATTTGGCGACAACTTTATCGAGTTGTCGCTTAATGTTTATGTGACAATTTGAATTTCCTCGCTGAAAATCAATTTGGCGACAACTTTATCAGGTTGTCGCTTTATGTTTATGTGACAATTTGAATTTCCTCGCTAAAAATCAATTTGGCGACAACTTTATCGAGCTGTCGTTTAATGTTTATGTGGCAATTTCAATTTCCTCACTGAAAACTAATTAAGCGACGACTTCTACTAGTTGTCGGTTAATGTTTATGTGACAACTTCAATTTCCTCGTAAAAGACCAATTAAGCGACGCCTTTTACAGGTTGTCGCTTAATGAATATGTGACAACCTGAACTTCCTCACTGAAAACCAATTAGGCGACAACTTCTACGAGTTGTCGGTTAACGTTAATATGACAACTTTAATTTTCTTGTAAAAGGCCAATTAGGCGACGACTTCTATCAATTGTTGATTAATATTTATGTGACAACTTTAATTTTCTTGCAAACGACTAATTAAGTGACAACTTGTACAAGTTGTCGCTTAATATTTGTGTGACAACTTGAACTTCCTCGCTGAAATTCAATTAAAAAATGACTTGTATGTGTTGTCGGTTAATGCTTATGTGATGACCTCTCACAAAAAAACAATTAGGCGACGACTTCTACAGATTGTTACTTAATGATTATGTGGCAGATTTGGATGAGGCGGAATTCTCTTAAGGTGAATCTGGGTGAGGCGAAACCTCTCAAAGTGGATTTGGGTGAGGCGAAATCTCCTCAGTACAAATATGGGTGAAGTGAAACCACTAAAAGAGTATTTGGGTGAGGCAAAATCTCCTCAAAGCGAATATGGGTGAAATGGAAGGCCTGCACTTTCAATTTTGATATAATAGGTCCAATTTGTTAGTTTTCCAATAATTGAAGTTATTTAACTTGTTAACGTGGCTCATATATGGCCTATGTTTTATGATGTGGTGTCGAGGTGGCTTGCATAGTCAGTTTAGGAGTGAGCCCTACTATAAAATAAATAGTTTTTTTAACAAATAATCCAACTATAACTTGAACTCATAACAGAATATTAATGAATTGGACCTATTAGATCAAAATTGAAAGTGCAGGGGTGTTTTTGATGAAATTAGAAGTCCAGGGATTGAATTGATTTTGGACCTAAACCACAGGGTAGTAACTAGTATTTAGCCCAAACTAATAGCATATAACAACCTACCTTATACCCATTGACATCACTAAATATCATACATTTGCAATATGACTAAATACTGTTTACTCCATATACTTCTTATATCTCAACATTTCAGTCTCTCACTTTCTAATTTCAACCAAATACTCCTGGGACTCTCAAATCTCACGCAACAGGTCCTAGCCGTTAACTCTCCATCAAAATCTCCATCTAATCGCTGACGTGGCATCCATTCCACGCCAAAATATCTATTATACCCTCACTAAGTTTTTTGTTAATTTATTTATTTTTCTCTCTTTTTTATTTTTTCTTTTTACCTCTTCTTCTTCTGGTTCTATCTCCTCCTTCTGTTATCTCCATCTCATTTTCCTTTTATGTCTCACCAACCAAACATACAAGAAGCACTCATCGTCCTTTAACCTATCTCTAATCACAATCGACCACATAGAAATGCCTCCAAAGAAAAAGCAGCTACATCAGCATCCCAAGAGTTCAAGTACTAGTTGTAAGTCCCAAACGGCCTTGTCGGGCCAGAAGTCTTAGCCCAATGCAGCCAAACCCAGACGGGGTGTTGGGGGGCTGCCACTTCTCCAACAGACCTCGCTTCAAGCGCTTGGCGCTCGTGACACCCAATACCAGGGTGGCTATAGCCCAACAACATCAACAAAGTCTTTACCTTTCCTTAACGTTTCCTTCTCTTATTCCCCTTCTGATTCCCCTCGACAAATCCCAAACCCTAAAAGGTTTCAAACTCTCTCTAATTGTTTAAGAGAGATAAAGGATTCAGCTTTAGTCGTTTAATACTAAATGGGCTTTCTTTCTGTGGAGATCTCGAGAGAACTGAATTGAATCCGGAATCTGGTTCTAGGCGTTGAACATTTGAGTAATTTGATTGATCTAAAGAATGTGGTGGATGATGAGTGAAGGGGGAAGTTCTTACTGCTCTAAGAAGACTGACAATTACTGCACTAATGTTTATGGCTTAGTATGTCCTTTGAGTTAGAGCAAAGTGATAGGAAATTAGAGAAGATAACGAGGATGAGGAAGAGAAGTATAGGGCTGGTGAATGGGAGCATAAGCGTGGTGCACCAGCTTCACGTTTTGGTTATGAACAAGTGCATCAAGATCAATGCTTTATTGGTTCGGGTTGAAGCCGGCATCGGTGGACAACTCAGGGTTGTGCTTCTCATTAGTGTTTATCCCCCAATTGAGTTATGGTCCGGTTGGCAGCTTCCAAAATCAAGCTCTATTGTCAGTGCTTTGTTCTTACACTTGAGGTGCATTGTTGCTTTGTTATACCTAAAATTTTCCTTCTAAAATTTTCCGAGATTGAATCTGGTATGTTTGGTTGGTGAGACATAAAAGGAAAATGAGATGGAGATAAACAAAAAGAGGTGAGAGAGCTGGAAGAAGAAGAGGTAAAAAGAAAAAAATAAAAAAAGAGAGAGAAAAATATATTTAAAAAAAAAAAAAAGTAAGTGAGGGTATAATAGATATTTTGGCATGGAAGGGATGCCATGTCAGCGATTTAACTGAGATTTTGGCGGAGAATTAATAGCTATGACCTATTGCATGAGATCTGAGAGTCCGATGAGTATTTGGTTGAAACTAGAAAGCGACGGACTGAAATGTTGAGACATAGGAAGTATAGGGTATAAACAGTATTTAGTCATTTGGAAAAATAACCAATGAAATTCAAAGCACAAAAAATAAAATAAAATAGAAAGTCAGTAGACATTAAATTTTTAAAACATGGAAGCCACGCCAACTACTTAAACATATCTTATAGCCATAACATTAAATAATACACCTCTAGAATAGTTAACCAATAAATCACATAGCAATGAGATATCATAAAAACTATACCTCTTTACAAGGTAGTGGAAAAAACGCATAGCATAAAACAACCTACCTCATATCCATAAACATCACTAAATATCATACCTTTGGAATAGGTAACAAATGAAAATGATAACATAAAAGATAAATAAATAAAAGGGCTAAATACAAATTACTACCCTGTGGTTTAGGTCCAAAATTAATTTAGTCCCTGAACTTCTAATTTCATCAAAAACACCCCTGCACTTTCAATTTTGATATAATAGGTCCAATTTGTTAGTTTTCCAATAATTGAAGTTATTTAACCTGTTAACGTGGCTCATATATGGCATATGTTTTATGATGTGGTGTCAAGGTGGTATGCATAGTCAATTTAGGAGTGAGTCCTACTATTAAAAATAAATAGTTTTTCAACAAATAATCCAACTATAACTTGAACTCATAACAGAATATTAACGAATTGGACCTATTAGATCAGAATTGAAAGTGCATGGGTGTTTTTGATGAAATTAGAAGTCCAGGGACTGAATTGATTTTGGACCTAAACCACAGGGTACTAACTAGTATTTAGCCCTAAATAAAAAGTTGGTAGGTGAGACATAAAAGGAAAATGAGATGGAGATAAACAAAAAGAGGGGAGAGATCTGGAAAAAGAAGAGGTAAAAAGAAAAAATAAAAAAAAAGAGAGAAAAATATATTAAAAAAGAAGAAGAGAGTAAGTGAGGGTATAATAGATATTTTGGCATGGAAGGGATGCCATGTCAGCGATTTAATTGAGATTTTGGCGGAGAATTAACGGCTATGACCTATTGCATGAGATCTGAGACAAACAGCAGTAGACACACAAAATAGGTTCTAAGCCTAACGCGGCTACAACAACAAGCCGCGATCTCAACCCTGATTGCCCTAACTTGCAGGAAAAACCCCTACACCATGGAATAGTGCACCGGGTTGCAACAACAAACCCGGTAAGCCTTCGCAAGCTCGTATGAGTAAACTCAACTGAAATGACTCAGACAACACATACTTATAATTTCTCAACTTATGAGATAAATTAAAACAACAACATTTAATTCCACAGTACACAACCAAACTTACAATCAAACAAAGTAAAAATCAGTCATCCTTGCATAGAAATTTTGTGCAGGAGATCACTTAAAATCACACAATTCAATCATATCAACTCCTGCATATATTTTAGTTCAGGAGGTTACATTAAAATCACACAATTCAATCATAGCAACTCTTGCATATATTTTAGTTCAGGAGGTTACATTAAAATGCACAATTCAAATAAAAAAGAAATCAATAATAAAATCAAACAATTCACGCTAAACCCAAGAAACCACCCTTTCAACACCATTAAAACGACCCACAAAATGACTCGTTTTCAAAACTCGACAACCTTAGGTAACGTACATTAGTAAGGTGACAAAATCATATTATTTCCAACTCAAAATTTAGTATGAAATCAAGTCCCTCCTCGGACAACTAAAACAAAGGATACACCCCAAACTCTCTTTTAAAAAAACACGTACTCATGAGTCGCAGTAACCTGCTTGTTACCCCCATGACATACAATGGTAGATAGACTAGAGCTCTAACTGAATTGTAACTATACTTCGGCCAAGGGCATGGTTTAGATAACCCACCCT
The DNA here is from genome assembly GCA_024704745.1 of Rosa lucieae. Lineage (NCBI taxonomy): Eukaryota > Viridiplantae > Streptophyta > Magnoliopsida > Rosales > Rosaceae > Rosa > Rosa lucieae. Next base: position 41,759,402 of record CM045495.1, read on the forward strand.
CGGTCACTACTATGACCTTCGGTACAAAGACCAAAGCATTTAAAAAGTCACTCAAGACTCAAAATGTTACACAACCTCAACACTTTCCAAAACAATATAATTGACTGCAATAAATAATGTTTTCAAAGCTCAACTCCCATCTCAAAAACAATATAGAAATCAATTTCGAAATATTGTTTTCACCCCTTAAACCACTAGCACAATTTGACAAGTAAAATGCTCAATACGAAACGTCAATAATATAATTGTTTCCATTCAAAAGAACCAAAATCCATTCATTTCCTTAGAAAATTAAATCACAACAATAGCAACATCGAACTCACAAAACATGTTAATTCCACCTCATAATTACACAACTGCACCAATATATATATTCCACACACATATATATATATATATATACATATTTATATATACACACACACACACGTAGTCACCCGCTCAGGAATGCTACTAATACCAACTATAGTTCACAAATACAAAACCCGTGAAAAATCATTTTTATAATAAAACTTCATTTTACTTACCAATGAACATGGTTCTAAAAATCGGTCTGGGCGCCCACCCCGATTTTGGGCTAGGGGACAAGGGAGATAGGGTTGCATTTCGACGTGCGCCTAGGGGGGCTAGGCAGGTGTTGGGCGGCCTGAGCGTTAGGCTAGGCGCTGGGCAGGCATCTGTTCTCCTCTCTCTTGCAGTTTCTCTCTCCTCGACTGCACTACGGCTCTATTCTCTCTCTAGTCTCTCCTCACGTCGTCCATCAATCTGCAGTGCCAACATCACTATGTCTCTCTCCTCTCCTCAAATCTATCCCTTTCTCCCTCCTCTTTAAACTAATTTAGTGCAAACCAAACCACGCCATATAGAAAGATTGAAGTTTTGAGTTGGGCTTCAAACTTTCAACTGAAAAGGCAGAAGAACCCAAATGGGATTGTCACCCAAACTTTTGGGTCACACGAAATTTGGAAAGAACTGATTTTATGAGGATCAGATTTAGAGCAGGGAAGAACTTGGATAATCAAAATTGATGCAGCCATTTTTTTTCTTTTATTTGCTGAGGAGAGAAAGAGAAGAGAGGGAGGGGGACACTGAAGTGAAGAAGACAACAATGATAATTCATAAGCACGAGTAGTACGTGGGGGATTCTGAGCCGTTGGATGTGAGTGATGGCAAGAATTTGTTCCTACAAAGAGGTACGATATTTTAGGGTTGTATATCTTATGGACTAATTGCTGCTTGTTTTGTTTTGGGCTTTAATTTCTTTGGATTAACATGTTAAGCATGTTTTCCACCTCAACAAATAGGCATTGTTTGGTTTTTTTTTCTTTTATTCCCACACTTGAGATTGCTAATAATAAGTATGATGGTTTAATCCATAAACATTTTATTTTCCTTATTTTTTTTATTTTCAATTAATTGTAGGACTTCTAATATTATTATTAATTTTATGTCATCAAAATAATTGAAAAGATTAAAAAAATAAAAACCACCTAGTCCCGCTCTAGGCGAGATGTTAAGCATGTTTTCCACCTCAACAAATAGGCATGGTTTGATTTTTTTTTTCTTTTATTCCCACACTTGAGATTGCTAATAATAAGTATGATGGTTTAATTCATAAACATTTTATTTTCCTTATTTTGTTTACTTTCAATTAACTGTAGGACTTCTAATATTATTATTAATTTTATGTCATCAAAATAATTAAAACGATTAAATTAATAAAAACCGCCTAGTCCCCGCCTAGGCACTAGTCCTCAGGCCACCGCACGACTAGCGCCTAGCGTTTTTTAGAAACTTGCCTATGAACCGTTGACGAACAAGTTCATATAATTTAAAACAAATATTTATTTCCGAAAACGATTTCACAATTTAATAATTAATTTCTAATAATAAAGTAACTCCGTTCATAAATGAACCCCGTGAGATTTACTCACCTCTAAAACTTGCTGCGTCTTCTCTTACAGCCGAGATAAAGTACATAATATGCTCCGACAATCACCTAGGTAAAATGAGGTGTCAACTTAGCACACGATTTAAAACGAAAGTGGTTATGGTTGGAACCGAGTATTTGAACCAAAAACTGAAGATTTCGTTAATCGAGACAAAACTTCCTCCGAGGCCTCCCAAGGTCTTTGGAACACTTCTAGGATCAATTTCTCAAAATTATAAGACGATCCAACGGTCGGATCCTCAAGGATCGTAAATCGAGAAAACAGAAACTACGTTAAATCTAGCATGCTTCAAATGATCACAACATGACCCCATAATATATCAACATGCTTGTATCGACAAGTAGATGACAACCATGAAAACAGAACCCCAAAAGCTGGCTGAACGCGCAGCAGGCAATGGCAGAGCGTGGGCTCCACGTGCCGCCGACAACCCCCAAATTGGGTCATGAAACCTATGCTAAATAGTTGTACAACAACTTTCATAACTAGCACAAAGTTAGAATCTAAGCCATTTGGCTGGAATTTACTTGGAAAGTTCAAGAAATCAAAAAATCCCAAAATTCCGATTTCGATCAATTCTTCCTCCTCGCTGAGAATCGGTTCAAGCCACTTGGAGGGATTTATGTCCATCTCCTGGGCTTTCAAACGCAACCGGTGGAGTGACCAGAGGTGGCTAGTGGACGGCGGAGAAATTGCCTGCGATCGGAAACACTACACTTTGAGTCGGATTCTCCCTTGGTGCTCCTCCTACAGGTCGAGATGGGTTGCGACAGCACCCGAGATCAATAGAAGAGGAAGTGGCGGTCCAAACGCGACTTGTGGGGGAGATACATATGACCGGTGGCTGCCAGATTGGTGGCCGGACTACAGAGATACGGCTGGAAAATCGAATCTGGGTAGGTGCGGCGGTGAGAGAGAAAAAATTGATCGGGTTTCCCAAAATGGAAACTAGGGTTCTCTGATTTTTTTTTTCTTCAAATTTTTCTATTTATCCAAAAATGGGAACATTTTCCATTAGTCATAACTTCTTCATACGAACTCCGATTTTTACGTTTCGCATGTCCACGAACTCTTATCAACACTCTCTACAACTTTCGTGAAAGAAGTTTTTAGAGAAACTCAACGAATAAAAAGTCAATCCTTTGACCCCTCGAAAATAAAACGTTTCAAGTAATTATTCGCCCGAAACACTTCCTCTCTACCCTCGAACCCGAAATCATACTAATGAACACTTTATTAATTCCAGGAAATTCTAAGAAATTAATAACGAATTTCTGAGATATTACAATGATGTTCATGGTTATGAGGTAGGTTGTATAATACTATGAGTTTTTTTTTCTGATACTTTGTGAAGAGGTATATAGTTTTAGATACCTCATTGCTATGTGATTTATTACTTACCTATTCTACAGGCATGTTATTTAATGTCAAGGCCATAAGATATGTTTAATGTTGTGGCTATAAGGTAATGGACTATGAGGTAGGTTGTTTTATGCTATGAGGAGGTATATATATAGTTTTAGATACCTACATTTCTATGTGATTTATTAGTTACTATTCTAGATGTATGTTATTTAATGGCTATAAGGTATGTTAATGTTATTTATTGTCATAGCTATAAGGTATGTTCAACGTCATGGCTATGAGGTAGTAGGCGCGTTTCAAAAAAAAAAAAAAATGTAGTAGGGGTAAGTTTCAAGTTCTAAAAATTTAATGTGTACTGACTTTTTTTTATTTTAATTTATGTTTTTTTTTTGCTATGATTTTTATTATTGGTTACTTACTCTAACTGTATGATATTTAGTGATGTTCATAGTTATGAGGTAGGTTGTATTATACTATGAGTTTTTTCCGATACCTTGTGAAGAGGTATATAGTTTTAAATACCTCATTGCTATGTGATTTATTACTTACATATTCTAGAGGTATGTTATTTAATGTCATAGCTATAAGTTATGTTTAATGTTGTGGCTATAAGGTATTAGGCTACGAGGTAGGTTGTTTTACGCTGTGAATTTTTCCGATACCTTGTCAGGAGGTATATAGTTTTAGATACCTACATTGCTATGTGATTTATTAGTTACTATTCTATATGTATGTTATGTAATGGCTATAAGGTATGTTAATGTTATTTAATGTCATAACTATAAGGTATGTTTAACGTTATGGCTCTGAGGTAGTAGGCGCATTTCAAAAAAAAAAATGTAGTAGGAGTGAGTTTCAAGTTCTAAAAATTTAATGTGTACTGACACTTTTATTTTAATTTATATTTTTTATGCTATGAGTTTTATTGGTTACTTACTCTAAACATAATATTTAGTGATGTTCATAGTTATGAGGTTGGTTGTATTATATTATGAGTTTTTTCTGATACCTTGTCAAGAGGTATATAGTTTTAGATACCTCATTGCTATGTGATTTATTACTTACCTATTCTAGAGGTTTTTTTTTTTTTGAAATAATATCATGTCGATATAATAATACTCAGGCCAGAAAGGACCATTATATATCCTCCCTCTACCATATATGGGTAGATAAAGAGTTTGTGGTAAATCACAGCGATACATATATTAGATCCGATCATTTGACGGTACCCATGCTCACTTATTCAAGAAAGCCTAGAAAACTATGTAACCTAAGACAAGTTACTAGGCCAAATAAAAGAAAAAAGTTCAAATTTTCTCCTTGCCCTTAACACTAGGGCTTGGAGGTTTTCCCGGACAAAGCACACTTAGCACTTCTTCAGCTGGTACTGTCTTGGTCTTTGGGGGATTCTTCCTATCTTATTGTTCTCTTCTTTTGTAAAACCCTAGGAGCGTCGTACTGCCGCTCACAAACCCTAACCATAGAACGACGCCTTCATCGCTCTTGCTGCTCCTCCTGTACCATGACAACCTCCTCCGGCATTGATGATTTCATAGCGAGCTTTGTCGCTTTGCTGGCTTTAGCTGGAGGCTATGTCATCAACGTCTCACTTACGGGAAACGCTGCAGCGTCGCGAAACCCCCAGGCTTTTCTGCTTGCTCGACCGCAGACAACCAAACCGGTTGTAGTCACGGATCTGCACAGACACTTTTGAAGGATTTGGGTTCTTCATAGCAGATTCAAAGTCCAGGAATGTACACAAGGCCGTTTTGTGTTTGTATTCAATCTTAAAAGGGATCGAAACAAAGTGTTCTTGGGGGGGGGGGGGGGCATGGTACTTCAATCGAGCCCCAGTGATCATTCAAGCGTATGAAGGTCTAGTGAACCCTAATACAGTGAACATGGAGTCTCTTTTCTTCTGCGTCAAGATCGACAATATTCCTCCTGCACTGGAATTCAAGACCTCTGCACTTGATCTATCATGTGGATGGAACCTGCAAGATGACTGACATACTGGAGTAGCAGCAACCAGCCGTTGACACAAGCGGTAAAAGAATTAGACTGCATAGTCCTTTTCGAAACTTTGCGGATATTTTCAATAATGAAGTTTTTCTCTTTAAGAGAGTACAGACCAATATTTTAGCCTCTATTGCTCGGGATCTATTTGGCAGCAAAGACATCATGAAGCAGCGCAAACTGGTCCTTATCCGGAATGCACAGATGCAGGATGCAACTGGCACCGACCAAACCCTGACATTGATCCCGGTTGACGAGCAACCCCTGGAACCTCCGAAGTGAAGCCGTCCTCCCTCACCATTCTCCTCCCCAAAGAAAATCAAGTTTATGATGGATGAGTCTAACGGCAATACTGCACCCATGAAGAAGGTAAAGATTCCTGCTCTTCCATTCACTGCCATATCACTTGGTTTAGTTGAGACTCCTAGCGGTATGCTAGTGCCAGCGGAGGTCATGATGCCTAGGGATGGAGGGCATGCTGCAAAGACTGATGGCAAGAAGAAGAGGGGTCATCCTCTGGGGACCTATTCTAGAGGTATGTTATTTACTGTCATGGTTATAAGATATGTTTAATGTTGTGGCTATAAGGTTATAGACTATGAGGGGGGTTGTTTTACGCTATGAGCTTTTCCTATACCATGTTAGGAGGTATATAGTTTTAGATACCTACATTGCTTTGTGATTTATTAGTTACTATTCTAGATATATGTTATTTAATGGCTATAAGGTCTGTTAATGTTATTTAATGTCATAGCTATAAGGTTTGTTTAACGTCATGAAAATTTAATGCGTACTAACTTTTCAAAAAAAAAAAAAAAAAAGGTAGTAGGAGTTAGTTTCAAGTTCTAAAAATTTAATGCGTACTAACTTTTTTATTTTACTTTATATTTTTTTTGCTATGAGCTTCATTAGTTACTTACTCTAAATGTTTGATATTTAGTGATGTTCATGGTTATGAGGAAGGTTGTATTATACTATGAGTTTTTTTTCTTCTTCTGACAAGAAGTATATAGTTGTAGATATCTCATTGCTATGTGGTTAACTATTCTAGAGGTATATTATTTAATGTTATGGCTATAAGATATGTTTAAGTCATGGCTATAAAGTAGTAGGCGTGACTTCCATGTTCTAAAAATTTAAAGCCTACTGCCTTTCTATTTAATTTTTAATTTTTTATGCTATGAATTTCATTGGTTACTTGTTCCTAATGTATGATATTTAGTGATGTCAATTGTTTTTCATGTTGTCTAATAATTTTTTTTTTGGCACTTTTGTAGGAGGGATTACTTGGAGCTACTTAATTTTCAATTTCGTTAAGTTCACTTTCTTCTTGTAATTGTCATTTGTTTTCTTTTCCGGTTGCTTTTTCTCAAGGAGTTTGTTTTTATATCACATCCTCGCTCTTGTATTTATTCTCTTTCTTTTTCTTCGAAATAAAACTCAATAAGGAATGAGTTGAGTCCCAGCTAGTCCACTATTTATTAAAAAAAAAAAAAAGGGTCAAGCATACAAAATTTTCTTATCACTCTACATCATTTCGTGTGAGGTGAATGATGTTGTGAGTCTGTGAGAGCTCGAACAGGCGAGTCATTGTGGCACAATGAGGTCTGTTTTGTTGCTTCAGCTAAAAGATTATGAGGTTTGGACTTGTTAGAAATTGGGATAGTAATTAACGGATCAATCCTCAAGGAACAAAACAGTATACACACACACACACACACACACACATATATATATGGTGGTGTTATTCACACACCGTTTTTCTCTATTCACACACCTCCTCTATTTTTCTGTTCCTTTAATTTAATTCTTTTCATAAATTACCCTAACTACCCTTCCTTATAAATTTTTTTTTATCAGATAAACAACTCAAATGCTACAACTACTCTTTCGTGAGTCGAACTCACAACCTCCCACTTTCAAAGGGGAGACTATGCCACTAGACCAAATGGTACTGGGCTACCCTTCCTTATAATTATGTTTTTTTCTTCTATTTAGCAAGTCAATCATCTACAAATCCTAAACCCTTATTTTCCCACAGACATAGAGGACTTCAAACTCTTTTTGATCCGCTCTTTTCAATTCTATCAAAAACTCCTCCAGCATGGTTATTCTATCCCTCTAATATGATGTTTTGAAGTTCAATCATGGCAGATCAATAAACTTTAGACCCATCTTTGGAGAAAATTTTACATCTGATTTGTCATCGAGATATGGAAGAAAAATATGAGTTCATTGATCATTTGAGTCCCTTTGAATCCATCATTTCTAGTAAGATTTTAACTGAAATTATTTGGTGTATTTGAATCTATAATACCAAAAAATTCGAACATCTCTTAGAAGAATAAAGACTTAAACAGAATTGGCGATCTATTGATCCCAACCAGATTTGAAGTCTTCATCCCTTCATTCTAGATCATCTTCTTGATCTTCTTGTTCCATATAGTGAGCTTCTCTTGCTTCACAATATGCTTTGTAGGTGGTGACAATATCTTCACGAGCTCTACAAATGTGTACCCAATGACCGGATACTCCACATCAAGAACATTCATCTCTGTGCTCAGACTCCATTGATTGAGGAGCTTTGAAAATGTCATTTGGATGGCTCTTAGTGTTGGTGGCGCCACCAACATGGCCAGAGGCATTGCCTCTCTCTCTCTCTCTTTCCACGTTGACCTCTTCGGTTCCATGTCTGCCTGTTTTGGCTGTTACCTTCCTTATTAGAGCGAGAATGTGAACCACAATGTCCAAAATTGTCCCTAAATTTAGGTTTTCGCTCTTGGCGCCCTCTCTTAGGGGTGTGACTATAATTGGACTCCGAAATATGCTCTGTTCCCCAGGGCTCGAATTATAATTCTTCACAAGGATTTTGTCATGCTTTTCAACGACATTCATAGCTCCAATAAGCTCATGAAACCTTGTGATCCGTCCTGTAGTAACATCGGTTTAATAGTTCTTAGCAGCCATCAATGCAGAGACGGGGAAGGTAGAAAGAGTCCTCTCAATCAACATCACATCTGTGATATCTTTTCCACAGAATTCCATTAAGAATTTAATGCGAAATACTTCTGAGTTTTAGTCAATAACTGACTTGAAATCACAGAAGCGAAGGTTATGCCATCTCACTTCTACTTCAAGAAGCAGGGAGTCACAGAAGTTGCCAAATCTTTCTTCGAGTGAGACCCACAGCCTTCTGGGGTCTTCTTTATTCATATACTCGATTGGAGTGAATCATCCATATGACGAATCATTAAGATGATGGCTTTCCCTTATTTGCCTCTAAAGCTGCTCTATTTACTTCCAAAGCTTGAGGTTGCTCAACAGTTAGCACGTCCTAGCCAGAATCGAAAATCGTATCCAGGATTCCATCGGCCTTAAGATTCTAGCGGACATCACTAACCCACTTGTGATATCTAGAGCCAGTTGTTCCCAATGGTGCGAAGTCTAGTTTGTTCAGGTTACTCATCCTGAAAAAGAACAAGAAAAAGGGTTAGTTTCAGAGTGAAAAAGGCTACACGAAAACATATAAAATTTCTGAGTGTAATCTCTCTCAAGAAATTAGGGATTTCTGAGCATAGTCGCTTCCAAGAAATCTGATTCCAAGAGGTGTCGCTTCCAAGAATCGGAAGCTTGGAGTGAGCATGAACCCCCACAGTTCAGTATTTGGTCTCCTCTATGAATAAGAAAGAGGGGTAGAAGAAGGGAGGTTGCAAGTTCCCAAGGAAAAAGAAGAGAAAAATAATAATAAAAACTTCAAAAACGGGAACTAATAGAACCTTTAAAACATACCTTGAAAAGTGTAGAAAATTGCAGGAAAAAGTGGCCGGAATTTGGTCGTCGGAAGTGGCCGGAGATCGTCACCTTAATTTGGTTGCCGGAGGTGGCCGGAGCTTGGCGGTGTTTGGTCGGAATTGTTTAGTTGGTGGGCTGCCCTTCTTTTTTTTGTCTCTTTATCCCCTTTTTTGTTTCTTTCTCAGCCCAGGCCTGCTTCTCTTTTTTTCTGACTTGGGCTGCGTCAGCCCTTTTTTTTTTTTTTTTTTTCTCTAGGCCAAGCTTTCCTCTTTCTCCTTCTGGGCCATAGGTCCTCCTCTTTCTCCTTCTGGGCCGCGGGTCTTCCTCCTCCTTTTCTCTCTCTCTCTCTCTCTTCTGGCTTAGGCCACGCCTTCTCCTTTCTCTTTTCTGGGCAGCGCTCGCTTCTAGCGTTGGGCTCGTCTGGATAATGGCTGGGCTTTGTGGCTTGCAGGTGCAGGGATCAATGGAAGGACGAGACCGGCAGTTCAAGGATGTCAATCTCTCTACTGGCCGGTTAGGGATCTTAAAGGCCGGTTCAGGGAATTATTTTTCCGATTCCTGGAATCTGGGGTAAAGGTGTCAACGGGGTGAAAAATGATTGTTGGGGTGGGCTGGAAGAATGTGAACCGGGTAGGGAACCTTTTGTTTCTTCTAGGGGCCGGTTCGGTATTTTTCCGGTTGGTTCTGGGGGTGGTACCGCCGGTTCTGGACTCGTAGGATTGAGGGCTTCAATTTATGCGGTGGTGGTTGCTAGGGTTTGAAGGCTACGATTTTAGGGATTTAGAGTTAGGGTTTCATGCTGATAAAGTGTTTAGGAAAACTGGAATTGGGAGATAATTGAGTCGTGTGTTCATTGATAATAGATGCTTCTTTATATAGAGGATTACAAGTATAGATATAGAGTTGTACATGGAAACATAATGGTATAATGATTGAACATATACGAATATCTCTGAGAATATCTTTAACATAAACCGTATACAATTAGAGCAAGTAACCTAAAGTTGGGCTAGACACATATTCTGGATTTACTTGAACACAAAACATATTGTTGATTTGTCTTATTATATATGTCATTTCCTTTTAATAGATCAGTACTCATTGCATATAAATTGTGGTGGCATCGAAAACAAACCACCATCGGAAGCATCAAGTATGAAGGAGATGAAGCCTCTGGAGGTGCAGCAACATTTGTTCAGGCCACATCCAATTGGGGATTTAGTAGCACTGGTGATTTCGTAGATGCTTGGAGTTCTGATAAGGACTATATTGCCAATAATGTTTTCCATACTCAAAATGAACAACTCCAAATTGTACAGAACTGCACGACTTTTTCCTTTTTCTCTCACCTACTATGCCCATTGCTTAGCAAATGGAAATTACACTGAAACTACACTTCGCAGAGATAGTTCTCAGAGACAACATGTCTTATTATGGTGTTGGATGATGAATGTTTGATGTTTATATCCAGGTATCCATTTGTAGTATTTTATACTTATGTATATAATATCACATTTCACAGGGAATGAGTAACTCATGCATCATTTGAATAAAGTAGAGATGTGAAAAGTAGGATTATTCTATATAGAAAATTACATAGTAGCATATGACCAAATATGTAAACACAAAAAACTCACTTACAAAAAGATTTATACAAATAAGGACATAAGCTCAAACCCAAAAGCCAAATGAATCAAGCTTGATTCCCAATTTGAATGGCAAATGACTAAAACGCTCGAGTTTCATCATAATTTACAGCACTGCCACTATCCAATACCCAAAACCTAAACAGAGCTAAAGCCAAAACAGAAACCCAAATACCCAGCGACGGGGCGCAGTAGCAGCTACGGTTCCGTGCTCAGCTCGAATTTGGCTTCAATGGAGGTCGATAAGGTAAGCTCTTACTCCAATTTCACTGCCTTTATGTTTCTTTGAATTAGGATGTGAAAAGATGAGATGCTAATGAGACTAGCGTGGAGATGACTTATTGGGTTGGTTTCGGGTGGGTTGGGTGTGAAGGTTTGTGTTGCAATCTTTGGGGTTTGGTTTTTAGCTGTATTTGGTAGTTTCAGAGTGGAAATTTGCTTGATTTTACTCTTTTTCTTTCGTGGGTACTTTCAGTGGTGTCTATTTGAGTGTCGAATTAAAACGATCTTGCGGCAGTTAGTTTGGGAACGTGATTTTCAATGATGTTCTTGCTGGAGTATTTGGGCTTTTTGTCCTATGTACGGACTTGTTAGACTGAAAAGACAGGAACAATTGGAAAATGGGGGATAATAGTTATGAGGGAAACTTTGTAAGTTACTTTAGCTCAGGTCTTCTGTAACTGTATTTAGGAGAATCTAGTTAAAGCTGGATGACTCACAATGTTGTGGGTCAGTGGTTTGAGATTAGCTTATCATGGTGAATGTGTCGATCTTCCTGCATATCCTGTCAAGTCTGTATGGTTTATTTCAATTTTTCTAGTCAAGTTAAGCATTTCAAATCAATGTTTAAGTGCAAAAACTTATGGAAGCTTCGGCATGCAAGAAATGGAGAACCCTTAACTAGTACTTTTAATATATTGTGGTTAAAGCAATTGCATTGATATGTACATAAATATTTGTGGGGTTTGAATTCAAGGATGCCGGTGGTTGATGGTCTGAAACATGCCTGAATCTGGTGAATTTGGAAATCTTTATACACAGTTAGAATTAACCTCATCAAGGAGTCTTCTAGACATTCTATCTGGTTACAAGGAGGCTCTGCTACTATTATAGTTAAAAAAGAAACATAATTGAGCTATAATTCCCAATCACTACTTCGTGAACCTGGATAATAGTAGCTCTGGAGAACCATTTATATAAAATTAGTTTACTCTCTGTTTAGTAATCATGTATGGGGTCCTTCTTTAGTTGCTTTCTTTTAGCATACTTGATATCTTGTAACTAAAAGACATTCCCTGGTATTTTAGTGTGTAAACAAAACTGGTAGTTATTGTTGGTTTGGTAGGATGTGGACTTTTAGCCAATTCAGAGGATCATAGTTTTGAGGTAGGTGCCATAACTTTGTGTAATTTCATCTTTGAGTTCTTGTTTAAATGCTACATCTAATTTCGCCAAATTGTATGAGTGATGACTCTTATGCTCTATGCACATTACAGACTTCTTTTACAGAACTAGGATATTGGTGGTAGCAGTAGCATGCTTAACTGTAATTTCTTTTGTACTAGGTCCTTTTCAGAATGAAATGTAGTCAAAAATCAAAAAATGAAATGATAATCGTGTTTTTCTAGTTGGGTTTCTTTGCAAATTAGTAAGTCTATGAGCTCACTTCTGATTATAAGCACTATTTTTCTAAAAAAAAAAGACGGAAAAGCTATTGGGAGTTTGCTGCATAAAAGACTCAGATTTTGGAGTGTATTGTTCAAGTTTATCTCTCTTATTTTATTCGACACCCTTCCTCTAATGAAGACAACTGTGACTCCTCATTGTCATTAGCAGCAACTGATGGTTCTAGATGGTACTAATCACTTCAGTGTATTCTATCAATTCAATCCAAGTCATAGTACTATGTGTGAAGTTTTCTACTTAGATATTATTGTTATGTGATACTATGTGTGCAGTACATATTCTTCATGAATTTATTTGTGAAGTTTATTTGAAGGTTTTGGTCTTTTATTAATCAAAGGTTTTGGAGTTTACTTTGATATACATTAGGAGCAGATTCATGAATTTAGCATCACTATGGTTTTGTGGTTTACTTTGATATGATCGGCTACTGTCAATGAGATGATCTGCTACTGTTCAAATTGAATTGATATGCTACTTTATAGTTTATGGTTTATGTTAATGATATGCTATTCATTGTTTATGGTTCAAATTGGCTACTGTGTGTAGGTGCAAAAGGGTGATGGCACAAGAAATAATCGAACAAAATTAGTGAGAAGAAAAGCTCCGGCACATAGGAAAAAGTGCAATAGCAGAACTGGACGAGTATGAGTGCAGTAGCAGGATTGGACGAGTATAGTAGCAGAACACGAGTACAAGTGCAGTACCAGAACTAGACGAGTATGAGTGCAGTAGTAGGATTGTACGAGTACAGTAGCAGGATTAGGTGATGACGAATGCAGTAGCTGAACACGAGTACAAGTGCAGTGGCAGAACTAGACGAGTATAAGTACAGCGAGTGCAGTAGCAGATTGGACGGGTGCAGTAGCAGGATTAGGCGATGAAGAGTGCAGTAGCAGAACACGAGTAGCAAAACTTGACAAGTATGAGTGCAGTAACAGGATTAGACAATGAGATGAGAGTAGTAGGAGAGTGGGGTTTTGTGAAGTAACATAAAGAGATTATTCTCAAGGGAAAAAAAAAAGTAACATAAACAAATTATTTTCAGGAAAAAAAAAAGTAACATAAACGGATTATTGTCAAGAAAAAAAAGCAACATAAAGGAATTATTCTCACGTAAAAAAAGTAACATAAGGGGATTGGAAGTCAAAAGAAATAGTTAAGGGTAAAGAAGTAAATTAACTCATGACATATGGCAAATGAAGAGCAATTGTCCTTATTTGTAAGATTTAATATTTATAAAATGATTAAAAGTCAAAAGAAGTAGGTAAGGGTAAAAAAGTAAATTAACTCATGACATGTGGCAAATGAATAACACATTGTCCTTATTTGTAAGATTTAGTCCTTATATGTTTAATTCAATTTTTAGAGGATGTATTTGTTAAGTCATCTTTTGTCAATAACTTATACATAATTTGTTATATTCTCTATATATATAAAGCTCATTTATCCACCAAAATGTCATAATAGGTAAATCTTATATCTATATTACATTATTACTTACTATCTAATCACTTGATAAATCTAACTGTTCTCCGAAGTTATTATGTCATAACCTAACTTCCTATACACAACTCTCGATATTCTTTAATTTACGTAGTTTTTCATAATCATTGTTGGTCTGTCTTATTATCCGCCAACTTATTGCAGGACAAACTGGTATTGAAGGATTTTGATATTACAAAGGAAGCATTAGGGGTTGATAAGGACGTGATCAATGTATTTAAAGCAGTTGTTAATGTTAAGACTTTACTGATCCGCTTTCAGTGGGCTGGGAAAGGGACAACTAATGTTCCACTAGGAGGATAGTATGGTTCTCTTATATCAGCCATCTCAGTGCAGTCTGGTAAGTACAGGCCTGCTCATCTGCGGGACTACTTTTTAGGGACAAAACAATATCAGCCTTATAATTTTGTCACTTTAGATCCAATGGCTCTCAATCATTTACATAGAACTCGGTGTATGTTCATCATTTCAACCAAAAAAATCCAGTTCTCTACTTTTGAAGGGTAAACTCTCGCCTTACTGCTTGTTTTCTTTCTCTTTCTCTCTTAACTCCTGCTTATTTAGTCTCTTGCTCAATTGAAAACTCATTCAGCAAAAGTCATGATTAAACTTCGATATCATTTAGAGAATCAAACTAGAGAATTGAAAATTTTGGATCTTTACTGTTCAAATTGAAGAAACCTCAAAGAATCAGAGCATAGTTTGCATAAGTTAAAATAAAAAAGCAATAATCTTGGATATTCGTAAATTAGAAAAGAATGAATCCTAGATTTTGGTTCAACTCAAAATACAAAAAGTATTAGAAATCTTGAATTCATAATAGTTCGCACCCTTGATTCAAACTCAAATTCCAATGAATTTTATTATTCATAAATGTTTAATTGTTCATTAGTCTCAAACGAGACCAACCCCAGTGATCGAGTGAGCCAGAAAGAATAGAGAGAGGGAGGGAGGGAAATAGAGAGAGAGAGAGAGAGAGAGAGAGAGAGAGCAGCGAATGAAGATGGGCAACGGATTGGGTGGAATCCATGAAGGTTTGTAAAGTTTCTTTCACCCCTCGGATCTGGTTCATTTAAATCTAATGGCTATAAACCATCTATCCCTTTTTGTCTCTTAAAAGTAGTCCCGCAGGTGAGCGGGCCTGCTGGTCAGGTTTAATTAGTTATGATTTTTCTTGTTATACGTACTGCGTTGTATTAGAGCAACTCCAACAGGTTCTCCATATCTTGATTTTTCTCTATTTTAGGGAAAAATTTGGCTATTTTGCTCTAAAAAATTCCCTATAATTATCCCTAAAATAGAGATAGTGATGAGAGAGAAAACAAAATTCCCTATATTTACAGCAATCTGTAAAATTTTAGACAAGAATTTAAGGAAGAATTATGGAATCTGTTGGAGTTGGAGCATAATTTTTTTTGGAGATTTTAATTTTTGCTTCCCTATAATAGAGAAATTAGAGCAACTCCAACAGCTTCCCCATATTTTGATTTTTCTCTACTTTAGGGAATGAGCCTATTTTGCTCCAACAGATTCCCTATAATTATCCCTATTTTAGAGAAAGTGAGGAAAGACAAAAGCAAATTCCCTATATTTACAACAATCTCTAAAATTTAAGGAAGAATCTACAGATTTTAGAGATTTCTGTAACATAGAGAATCTGTTGGAGTTGGAGAAGAAAAAGATGCTAAAGCTTTGACTTTTGCTTCCCTATTATACAGAAATTATAGAGAAGCTGTTGGAGTTGCTCTATAGGGAATCTGTTGGAGATGCTCTAAAATCTTGGGATAAGCCTTTCAATTAATCATGGCCATGTGATCATAATTACATGTAAACTAAAAAGATTAATAGTGAAAAAACGAGGATTAATTTAACATGTGTTAAAGTAAAATGACAATTGGAATGATCTACTCATTTCATTTCATAGTCCCTTTATATAGGGATAGAGTTACAACGGAAATATTAATTACATTAAATACATTGAATGCTGATTGATCTATAATTGTGCTGATTGATGGTAATCACTGATTCCTTGATTCCCTCTCCGTCAGTTGCTTTGACGAAGGCACACAATATGTTTTTCCTTTAACACTCCCCCTTGTGCCAAGTCAAAGACGAAATGGTGCATGAGTTGTTGCCTCACTAAAAACCTTGCCTAGTAACAATAAAAACCCTGTGGGACAAAAATACACCTTGGTCGAAGGAAAAGAGCACAACGCACCTTCTACATTTGAGAATGACATGTGTGTGTTAGACTCCCCCTGACGTCTACACCAACCCCTGATCTTTACATTAATCAAGTGAGTTTGGAAAGTCTTCGCATTCCTATGCTTTTCACATGTTTCTCAACTGTGGCCTTAGGCAGTGATTTGGTGAACAAATCTGCCACATTCTCCTCAAACCTTACTTGATTCACTTGAATCTTGAGGAAGGTCTGTTGTTGCTGATTGTAGGAAAACTTTGGCGATATGTGTTTTGTATTATCCCCTTGATATATATTAGCTTCATCTGTTCCATGCAAGCTGCATTATCTTCATAAATGCAAGTAGGCTCTTCAGTGGTAGAACTCAAACCACTAGTCCCTCGAATATGTGTAATGATAGCTCTTAACCATATACACTCACGAACCATCTCAAGTAGAGCAATGATCTCTGAGTGGTTCGAGGAGGTAGCCACAAGGGTTTGCTTGGTTGATCTCCAAGATATCGCCGTGTTCCCAATGGTGAGTACATAACCATTTTTGGAACGACCTTTATATGGGTCATAGAGGTATCCAGTATCAGCAAAACCAACCAAAAAGTCATTTGGTGTTTCAGTGTAGTGAGTGGCTCTTTCGCCATCAACATTTCCTTTAAGGATTGCAGTTCCATCTGCGGTCCCTCTTGTCTCTCTGTAGGGAAAGAACAGTCCCAAATCAATGGTTCCTTTTAGGTATCGAAAATGTTCTTGATACCATTCCAGTGACGCTGCGTTGGCGCTGAGCTAAATCTAGCTAACAAGTTCACTGAGAATGCAATGTCTGGTCGAGTAAATTGGACGGAGTACAATAATGCGCCTATTGCACTTAGATAGGGAATTTCAGCTCCCAACACTTGTTCGTCATCTTCCTTTAGACGAAATGGATCTTTCCTTGCATCCAAACTTCGACCGATCATGGGAGTGCTAGCAGGATGTGCTTTGTCCATGTTATATAGCCTGACTTTTGGACATATGCAGACTGGTGGATTAATATTCCACAAACTCGGTGTTCTAGTTCAAGACCTAGATAGAATTGAGTTTTCCCAAGATCCTTCATCTCAAATTCGGATTTCAAGTAGCTCGCGGTTTCTCTTATTTCATCAAGAGTACCAGTTATGACATATACTACTACAATTTGCAAATCCGGAACTTGTTTTCTTTATGAATACGCAGGGGCATAATTCATCGTTCTTATATCCCTTCCCAATCAAGTAGTCACTTAGACAGGTATACCACATCCGTCTGGATTGTTTCAATCCGTAAAGTGAGCGTTTCGACTTAATTGCAAACGCACTCTGTGGTTTAGAGTCACTTGACTTGGGTAATGTAAGGCCATTATGCACTTTTCATATATATTTCTGAATCTAGATCCCCATAGAGATATGTAGTAACCACATCTATGAGCTATATTTCCAGTCCTTCGGAAATTACTAAGCTAACTAAGTAGCGGAACGTTATAACGTCCATTACGGGAGAGTATGTCTCCTTGTAGTCAATTCCAGGGCGTTGTGAGAAACCTTGCGCCACAAGGCGAGCCTTATACCTTAGGACTTCATTCTTCTCATTACGCTTTCTGACAAAGACTCATTTATGTCCTACAGGCTTTACACTTGGTGGGCTTAGCACTACCTGACCAAATACCTGGCTCTTTGTCAGAGAATCTAATTCTACCTGGATTGATTCTTTCCATTTAGGCCAATCTGCTCTTTGTTGACATTTTTCAACAGAGCGTGGTTCGATATCATCGTGCTCTATGATTCCTTGAGCAACAGTATATATCATCAATGTGTATGGAAGATCTTTCTATCAACTCATACGTACTCTCGTAATCCTTTGAGATTTCTTTGTTCTCTGGAATCATTTCAAACATCGGAGCGTCCTCCAGTATTGATTCATGGACATAACTATAATCAGAGATAATCTCATGAGAGGGATTCTATACATTGATGATTGGTTTGTGCCTTACTCGCCCTCTTCTTCCTTGGGTGAGTGTCAATCGAACCAAGTGACCTCCCCCTCTTCCTTGGGGAGCCACGGCCTCAACCACACCTCCACTAAGTGCGGTTGCAGTGCCTCTAACTGCGGCACCGTGCCCCTTGTTGGGGACTTCTAACCTTGCAAGCACATTTGCAGCTGGTATATGTGATCTCGTCACTTTTGCGATATCAGTAAACGTATCAGGCATCGAATCTGCTACGTTCTGAAGATCGATTATTCTTTTCACTTCACTTTCACTTTATGAAGTGCGGGGATCAAGATGAGACAGAGTGGGGACAAACCACGACAATTCCTGTCGTTTCCTTGGAAAATCCTTTTTCCTATCTCCCCCTAACGACGGGAAGACTGTCTCATCAAAGTGACAATCCGCAAATCTAGCGGTAGAGAGATCGCCTGTCAAGGGTTCCAAATAGTGGATAATTGTTGGGGATTCGTATCCAACATAAATACTTAATCGTCTCTGAGGACCCATTTTGGTGCGCTGTGGGGGCGCAATAGGCACATATACTGCTCAACCAAATATGCGTAAGTGTGAAGTGTCAGGCTCATATCCAGTTACCAACTGGTACGCAGAAAATGGTTGGCTAGCAGTGGGTCTGAAACGAATAAGTAAAGTTGCGTGCAATATTGCATAACCCCATGCAGATATAGGCAGGTTGGTGCGCATAACCACGCCCTAGCCACCATCTGTAGCCTTTTGATGATGGCTTCTGCGAGACCATTTTGTGTATGCACATGGGGTACAGGATGCTCTACATCGATCCAAATAGATATGCAATAATCATCAAATGCTTTTGATGTAAACTCTCCAGCACTATCAAGCCTTACAGACTTGATAGGGTGATCAGGGTGGTGAGCCCTTAAACGTATAATCTGTGCTAGAGTATTGCAGCATTTCTTGTGGACAATAAAACGACATGTGACCAGATTGTCGAAGCATCCACCAAACCATAAAGTACTTGAATGGTCCGCATTCTGGATGGATAGGTCCACAGACATTTCTTTGTATCCTTTGTAAGAATGGAATGTTTTGTTTTGTATCTTTAGCATAGGAAGGTCTCGATCTGTTTTTGCTAAAGAGCAGGCTTTGCAAAACGAGTGATGTGCCTTTGAAATAGTCAATGAGGCATAATGGGAGGGAGGTATTGCTTCTGGTACTTCAGAAGGCAATGACTGCATTTGAGCAATACTAGAATCGACACCTTGCAGTGTGGCGGATTTTTCTCTCATTTTTCACTCGAAAGAAGGGATGTCCATGTGAGTTCTTTAAAAATACGGATCATCATGTCATGACCTCGGTGCCATAGGCGGTCATGCAAAAGCCTGTATGAGTCAGTGTCCCACCTTGCATTGTTGGTGACAATATAGGATTCAATGATCCAAATCGTAGTGAGGTACAGTCCACTAGATTGACTCATAAGTTTCTCTAAAATGCGTTTCCTTCCACATTCATTAGAGTTAATATCAAGGTATTCAGTTCCATTCTCACGGTGTGTTGTTACCTGATAACCATTGGCACAAATATCTTTGACACTTAACAAGGTTCGATTAGCTCTTGGTTCATATAGAGCGTCTGTGACTTGAAATGTTGCGCCATTAGGCAGCAACAATTTGGCAGTTCCTCGCCATTTTATTAGTTTTGATAATCCAATCATCGTAGTCACAGAGGAATTATAGGCTATTAGTTCAATGAATAATTGCCTATTTCTTAATATTGTGTGGGTAGTCCCACTATCATCTTAGCACTCAAGTTCTCCTCCATTCATTCCTACAAAGAAATGGGAGGTATTTAGAAAATATAACTCATATTCTTTAGAGTATTTCTATTTGCGTAGAATGGTATTCTTTTCATTCTAATAATTTTTCTCTAGATGTATTGCTTTACATCTTTATAGTGCTATGTCGAACCATGTAAATATGTGTAGTAAATAAATTTGAATAAATTCAATGCTTCAGAATAAAATTCAAAATTTATTAATAAGCCAACGATAATCAAATCAAGGTCTTGTTCAGAAATCTTATTCATCAATCCATGATTGAAAATAAACTTTAAGACCAAACAATAGTCTAATTAAAAATGGGGCATTATGCCTTCACAACTGTCTTTGGAAAATAAAATGAATAAAGCAGATCAGTCAAGATTGAGAGCATCCATTGACTTAGCAAGTTCCTCTTTGCCATTGGAGTCTGCAACTGTAAGGTTGACGTCTATGTCATGACCTCCTTCTTCCATATAGTGAGCCACTTATTCTTTAGACTCTGTATACCTCTTGTAATTGGCTGCTACTCTGTTGTTTGCTTGGCAGTTCATTGTCAACTCTTTTCTTTTGCATCTTGTTTCCATGATCCCCATGTCCCTTTCCACGTGGTGCATTGTTGCCACGTGGGTAGGGATCAGCACGTCTAAACCCCCTTGCATTGGAGTTATTTCCACCTTTCATTTTTCCATAATTAGCCTCGGGAATTTTCTTTGTCCCAGTGGGCCTGGCATTGTTATTCAAGATAATCTTATTTTGTCTCTTAGCCACTTGCAGTAGGCTTATCAACTTATTGAAGGTTGTGATTCTTTTGTTGTCATAATCCAACTGATACTGGTTCGCTAGTATAAAAGCTGAATTAGGAAAGGAGGTAAGAGTCTTGTAGATCATATCATCTTCTGTGATTTCCCTTCCACAGAAATTGAGACGTGCCTTTAAGCGCAACATGTCCTTGTTGAAGTCATTGACCTTTTTATAGTCAAGCAAGCGGATTCCATTCCACTGAACAGCCAGTCCTGGGAGCAAAGTATCGTGAATGTTCCCAAAACGTCCTTTAAGGGAATCCCACAGTGCTTTGGGTGTCTTCAACTGAAGGTACTCCCAGCGGAGGCTAGGATCAATATGTCGCCTCAGAAAAATTAAGACATCTGCTTTCACCTTATTAGATAGTTCATCATCTTTGGGATCAGTAATGGTGGCAGTGTAGTCTTTTGCCACAAAGGCAGTTTCCATATTGGAAAACCAACGATGGTACTCAAGTCCTTCTGAGTCCAAGATGTCAAACTCAGGTCGAGTTGGATCAGCCATCTACATAAAACAAGAGAGAAGATATAAATTACGCAGTCATAAAGACATCCACGTAAATTATTTTCCAAATATATGAATCAGATTTCAAGACCAAGATTCGTAATGGTCACATTTTTTTTCGATGCTATGTGAAAATACTTTATCACAGTAAGTGTGTGTATAATGCACATGAATTTTCATTATCATGGCAAAATGGAATTGTATATGTTGTATTACAAAAATAACTATAACACATTTAATAATAAATAAGACATAGCATATATAAAAATAAACTACATGACATGCTCAAAATTGCACAAATATACGACAAAATATATGCGACATATAATAATAACAACAATATATCATGCATAAAATAAAATTAAAAAAAAAAATCGATAGCATAATATAAAGGCATGCTTAGGAATAATTTATATAAGGATAAATAAAATTCACAAAACATGCTCACAAGTGCATAAATAATATATAACAAGATATATATGGCAAGTTCAAAATAAATTATAAACTATAGCATAATTAAATAGCATGCTTAAACATAATTATTTAAAACATAAATAACAAGGCATGCTGTAAGAGGATTAATATTATCGAACAAAACATGCTTAATAATAAAAGCATAAACAATATAGTATAAAGCATGCTTTGTTAAAATCATAAAATAAAATAAATAAAACATACTTGATTGCGAGAAAATAAAACAATCCTAGCGCACGCGCGTGTTGATGCAGGCGTGCGTAGCGATGTTTGTGGTCTTGAGAAAAACTGGGCCGCTACCTCTTTTTCAGTAATGAGCCTTGTGTTTTTTTTTTTTTTTTTTTCTGGGCTGCAAGCCTACTTTTTCTCTTTTTTTTTTCTTGTCTGGGCCGCAGGGCCTCTCTTTTTTTTCTTTTCTGTTTCTGTTTTTTTTTCGTTTCTGGGCCTGCAGGGCCTCTTTTTTTTTTTTTTTTGACAATTGGGCCGGCTCTTTTCTTTAGGCCGGGTCAGCTGTTTTATGGGCCGGGTCAACCTGCCTCTTTTTTTTTTTTTTTTTTTTTTATTTTTTTTTATCTTCCTCTCTTCTTCCTGTCGTTGTCTTCTTTGCATCTTCTGGTTTACAGATGTGATTTAGCAGGTGGAGGCTGCGCGGGCCAGCAGTAAGGCGGAGGTCATTGCAGGCGGGCTGCTGGAGGCGGCGCTAGGCCCGTGTGGGCTGATGCAGGCGCGGGCGCAGGGGCGGAAGGCCATGGGCGCTGGGCAGGATCTGCTGCAATGGGATGGGGAGCAACAGCAATGGGGTCGAGGGCCTGGACCGAGGCTGGAGGCGTGCGGGCTGTGCTGGCAGCTTGTTGCAGGAGGCTTGCGTGTTGTGCGCAGGGGGTGAGTCCGGTGGTGTGTTGCAGGCTGCATAAGGAAGAGGCCAGGAAGGGAGCTAGCACGGTGATGCGGTGGCCGGGTGCGCAGGTGGCCAGTCTGAGATTAGGTGGAGATCTGAAGATGCAGATCGGTGAAGGGGAGAGGACCGGTGAAGGCTGGCGGCTCGAGTTCGATCTGAACTGAAATTTTTTTTTTTTTTGAATCGTTGGCGGCACAGAAGAAGAGGAAGAGAAAGGGGTTTTTTTTTTTTCCTTCTAGGGTTTGATTTTTTTTTTTTTTTTTTTTTCGACGGAAAAGAGAAAGAAATTAGAAAATTCTTAGCTATTTGCTCTGAGCGTGCTGATAACGTGTTAAAGTAAAATGACAATTGGAATGGTCTACTCATTTCATTTCATAGTCCCTTTATATAGGGATAGAGTTACAACGGAAATATTAATTACATTAAATACATTCAATGCTGATTGATCTATAATTGTGCTGATTGATGGTAATCACTGATTCCTTGATTCCCTCTCCGTCAGTTGCTTTGACGAAGGCACACAATATGTTTTTCCTTTAACAACATGATATATATATATATAGGAATTTTCTCAGGTGCGGACGTCCGCACCGAATTTTTGGTACGGATTTCCTGTTTTCGACCACTTTTCTGCCACATTTTTACATCTTAACCGTTCAATTTTTAGGTCCTAGTGTATAGATCATTTCTAAAAAATTTCAGCCAATTTAGTGATCGTTAAGGCATCCAAAACTGCATTTTACACGAACGGACTAAATCTGTCGAACCGGAACCGTTCGTATTTATAATGGTAAATTGCAGTTTTGGATGCCTTAACGATCACCAAATTGGCTGAAATTTTGCAAATGTGATCTATACACTAGGATCTAAAAACTGAACGGTTAAGATGTAAAAAAGTGGCCGGAAAGTGGTCAAAAACAGGAAATCTGTACCGTCCGCTCGGTACGGACATCCGCACCTGAGACGGACTGTATATATATATATATATATATATATATACACACTCATTATTGGTCAATTTTTTTGAGTTCAGTGGTTGTCCAACTGGAGCAAATTGTTTTCCTTGATTTGCATTGCTGGGATTATGAAATGCAAAATTGAATCAATTGATATTGCAACTTGTAGGAGTTCTTATTTTAACAATTATATGTTCTTTTTTCCCTGTATCATCATTTTTCTTCTCTTGCCAGGTTTTACCCATGAACACTTTGTTGTGGTGTGAATATATTACTATAATCTACAAACTTTGTTTTTTTTTTTTCAATTGAAAATTAAATTTCTGAAGTTTAAATAAAAGATGACCTCTCCATATATTGGTAAAGAGTCAGTATGTATATGTTTAATTAGTTTTTCAAACGGCATATCCCATGCCTTTTCGCTTAGGGCACGTTTACTTACTTGGAAGGAAAGGGAATGATTACGGGGTAAAAACATTCCTGCGTTTACTAACACATAAAGGAATCAAAATGATTCCGGGTAAAAGAATTCCTGCGTTTACTAACACATGAAGGAATCGGAATGGATGTAGGTCCCACCTCCCACTACACCAATAACTTAAACACACAACACTTTTTGCACAACGAAAAAAAAAAGTGTTGTGTGATGAAAAAAAGTGAATCACACAACACGTTTAAAAAACTTGCGTTGTATAAGGTGGTTAAAATTCTAAACTTTTTAGCTAGTGGATCATTGCACAACAGTTATAAGAATAGTTCGTTGTGTGAATGAAAAAAAAAATAACGGCAGATTTCCCTCTTAGCCTAACTCAAATTTGGCTCTAAATTGCTGCTCCAAAGGACAACAGAATAGTTATATCTGTTGTATGAGTGTAGCTTGCAAAATATCACACAACAGTTTTTTACTTTGTGTTGTCCAAGTAATGAAGATATATACTGGCAAGATTTCAATGCATCCAAAATGTCATTCATTGCCCCAAAATGAACAAACTTTGATCAAAATGTAGGTTACATATATGTACTCCTACAACGTAATTTCTTATTTGTGTTGTTTAAATGAGAGATACCTATCCCTAGCACCAAAACTGGTACTATGATTGCACATGGGCGGGAACTATCCCTCCTTGCTCCCTCGGCTCAAATTTAAACTATGTATAATCAGACAACATAACTTCATATATGTGTTGTCTGATTCAAATAATCTGTTGTGACTGGGCGGCAACATTTTGAGCCAAAATGCTGTAGGCGCCATGTTTCCCCCCATAATTTCACATTTTGATTTTTAGTGCTGCATTCAGACAACGGTCGATGAGATGTTAGTTGTGTGAATAACTTTGAGAATTTTTAGTTAGGTTTAATTTTGCCGCATCGTGTCCAAAAGAAAGGGAAAAGGAAAAAACCATACCCCGGCCTCCTCTCTACACTCAACACAGCTCATGACTCTCTCGACCTTAGACCTACAAACCTATCTCTTTCGAACCCTTTTCCAGCGAATGGCTTCAATTTCTTAGGAGACTCTTCCTTCCCCTTCCTCACCTTCACCCTCTTCTCCCTCGTTGTCACCGTCTTGAACAGCCTGAGCCTCCTCCTGGTTTTGGTTTTTCTCCGCCTCCCGTTCCATCTCTCTCTCTCTCTCTCTCCCGCGGCTCACATTCAGCCATCAAAGCATCCGTTAGTCCTCTTCAGCTTCGTCATCGGCACCTGAAGCTCGTTGGTTATCGATGCCGAACAACCTGTAAGCAACTTCTCTTCGCTTTCTTAGATTTCCTTTTCGTTGCTCTGGTTGTTGCTTCAACCAGATTAGGAGCTTAAAGCGTTAAATCCTTGAAAGATCTGAGCGGCTGAACTTGAATTTTCAATGAATTAGGGTTTTCTTCGTGTCATTGTAGGGTTAGATGAGTGTAATTGAGAATCAATCAATTGTTATACACTAGAATTGGATGGGTCGTGATTGTTAGGGTTTTACCGATTGTTGATTTTTTCGTTCTCTGCCTATTTGATATAGTTAGGTGGTTCTCGTTTTATGTTCACATTGATTTGGAGCTGATTATATCATCAATTGAGCAGTTTCTGAAATTTATACCATGTTTAGTTGGTCAGGAAACTAAGAATCAGCTTATCATTTATTAATATTCTATCGGATGCTTCATGTTGTGTGTTTGTTTTATGGTTTGGGTTAGAAGTGAATTATCATGATATTGAGTTTCTATTGGTTTCATATCACACAATTATTTTTCAGCACATAAACACAGATTTAGCCCCTTACTTTCTATAGCTCTCTTTGTTTCTTTAACTAAATTGTTCAAGTTACAATTGTGACTGTTCGATCTGATTCTGTGTTCTCTAGGTGGAGGTTGGAAGACAAAAATATATGCGAGATGTAAGCATTCACAGCTTTGAAATCTTGTAGTTGTATAGCTAATTGTATAACGTGTAGAAGCTTTCATGTTACACTTTTGCCTTTTCTTTTCTTATTTGTTGGATGGTCCACAATCTGTAACTCTTTCCAATTGCACTTTTGGTGTTCCTTTTTCGTTAGATGGTACGTGGTTTTTCTTGCTTTGTTTTATGGTTATAGCGAGTTACTAATTTATGATGGAACATTAACAGAGGTTAATTTGATTTACTGAACCTTGCTTTTGAAGTATCTAATTAACGGTGATAATCTTGGTAGTGGTATGAAATGTGTAAAAAATGATGTAGAATTTGGTGATGCTGATGGTAATCATCATAAGGGAACTGATCTGGATACTGTAAAAGATAGTGAATAATGTATTCATGATAACAATATTGATTGTAGGTGTAGGCAGAGATATACATTTGATCGAATTCTATCTGTTTTTCTCAAGGATATATATTGGTCATAGATATGTTGTTATACCCATGTCTGCAGTTTTTAGTAATAGGCAACATGTGGATTTGTTCAGATTTTTCTCGGTTGTGAGACATAAAGATCGGTATGATTTAGTTTCGAAGAAGAGGCCATGGTGTTTTGTGTCCAAAGAAATGGACTTGATTGGTGGAGCAACAGTGACTTCTGTAAAGTTGATCTAATTTAACTATTTGAATGAGTTGGAGATATGATTTAGGGAGAGTTTAATCCATAATTGACAGAAACCTGATTGTTGATAGTGTGGAGCAGTTTCTATATTATATTTCTTTATGTAATGTTTCATTGAAATTGTATTCAACAGAATACAGTGGATGATCAGGACACATGGTTTTCTAATAAGGAAGCCACGCTGTTGAAATCACAGAAATTCACCCCTGAATTTGGTTTGTTTTTTATTCCTATTTGTTCTTCAATTTAGTTTCTGCTGACCTCCTTATATGGATTCATTAGTTTACGCTGTTCTCCTTATCAAATATTGAAAAAATATCTTACTAATAGTTCACTAAATAACCAGCTGAAAATTGTTTAGTTGCTTACCCTATGAAAGAGCTGTTGAGAATAATATCCTTATTTGTGTTATATTGTTTTCTTTTTCATTGCAGATTTCACAAACCTTATATTTTACAAACATTGTAAATGTTCATCTCTTGAAGGGATGCTCAACGGAATTCATCAATCAGATTGTATGTCCAAGATTTTTGGTGTACCGCGGTCAAGCATCTGTTTTCCTTACTGAAGTAAGTAGTAAGTAACACTTACTACGTCTCTTGAGAATGCTTTCATTATTATATTAGTTTGCACCAAAAATTCTGGATCTTTGGTTTTGACTACTACTTTGTTTCTTCAAGTTTTTCAAAGCTCTTGCATTGCATACCCTTTTCCATTATTATGAAGAGAAACTTTGAATAATCTGTTTTAAGGGAATTTCATTGAACTTTTGCGATTTATACTTCTAGCACATATATGTGTGCTGAAGAAGTAGGACTGCTGAGGGCCTTAGGGTTGACTTTTGAGCTTGTTAAGTTTTTATCCATATCCTCTTATAGCTTCATAGAACATACAAGTGTGTCACTTCAGACACAACATGTTTTAATGCAGCTTTCGTCCTCACTCTTTTTAATTTTTCCAAGTAATTAAGCTGTCACTATACCCAGATTAGCCACAAACAGAAGTTTTAGATCAAAGTAATTCAATCCATGGTCTGATCAATTACATGCTTAGCCGCAATGCTTGTTATATTAACTAGCTATAAGCCTGGTCGACAGTGAATTTAGGTGTTTTTGCCTAGTAGTCATTCTTTCTGGATTCCGTGTAACTCAATCCTGGTATTTAGTGCCCATCTTACATTTACATGTATTATAAGAGTGCTAAAACTATCTCACTTACATTTACATTCATCGTTAATACTTGGGGAGCAAGATTCTGAACAGATTACAAGTAATACAGGTTGGGTTTACAGAGTTTTATATGCCATATTTGATATCAAATTTGGGATTTTGTATTCTGGATTTGATGTAAGATTTCGAGGAGGAAAGATTAGGGACCTGGGTCTGGGTTTGTTTTGGATTGTTCTACCATGATTTCTAATTTGTTTCATTTATTCTTTGTCAGTTGTTGCCCAAGGCTGGGTGATTGAAGCAGAGGATATATAGGGTTCGTATTTGGTGAGTTCCTTCCTGATTGCTCCGAGCACCTCATTTTTGTTTGTCTAATTATTTATGTCAAAACCCACATTTCTATTCATCATAATCGTTACTGGGTTTTGAAAATGATAAACCAAAAGAAGAACATGAAGGTGTCTCTTTTACAGTTTCATACCTTTTTTGGATTTGTCTATATCGCTTGAGGAGGGATTAGATTGGAACTTTGGAAGTTTCAGGCTATGTTTTTGTTTATTAGTATTGAAATTTGGTTTTGACCTAAATGAAATTTTAATGTCTGCTCTCTAATTGATACTCTGGTTGCATTTTGTAAAACATAGATATTTTGGCATCGGTTTTGCTTGCATTGTGACATGTATATCTGTTTTGCTTCCAACTGAATTTTTTTTAGCTGACTGAAATAGTAAATATATGAATCATGCGAATGAAAATTATACAATAATGAGTGCAATTTTATGACATTCTGTTCCAAGTTAAGTTAATAATGATTGTTATGGTTTTCGTTTAATTGTGTATTGGTTGCACATCTTATATCATCATAGATCTTATATGATCCAAATGAAAATTAAGTTACAGTAAGCTGATGGTTAGGTCTTTTCTTTCATTCTTTATTTCTTACTCTTTTTTCTTTCTATTGTGTTATTTTTCCATATATATTATATAAATATAATATATGATCTGTTAGTTAATTGTTTTATTTTAGTCTTATTGTTATATTGTTCTCTTTTGATTGTGGGAAGATTAGAAGGGCTGGGGGCTGACTAAATAAGGAGGGGAAGGGGACAGGAGAAAGAAAAAAAGAAAAAAAAAGAAAGGAAAAATAAAGAAGAAGAGAGGATGGGGACGAAGAAAACGACGGGAAAGGAAGGGAAGAGAGAGTTGGAGAGTTTGGGTTTTTGTCGAAGGCAACCATTTGGGTATCTCTGGATTTGAGGGGAGAGAAGCTAGAAGGTTTCTGTTGATTTTCGGAAGCAAAGATGAAGAATTGAGAATATGATCTCTTAGTGAAGGGGTTTTGCTTTGAGTTGGGTTGGTTGTTTCCGTTCTGCTCTATGATTCGAAAAGCAAACTGTGGATGGAAGGAAGAGATTTAGGAGAGGTGTTTCAGCCTTTGTTATTATGTTTTCTGCTATTCAAAGCTTTGAGCCTTTTGAGTTTTCCTTTTTTGGCTGTTCTTGTTTTGGGTCTGCTTAAGAACTGAGATGAGTGACTGTTCTTTCTTGCGTTATGTTTTATTTATGATTTTTCCTTGGTTGATTTCTATGTTAAATTGAGATGTTGGTGTGGATCAATGAGTGATTTCATACCTAGAAATATTACTTCTATTTATCTTTTCTCGTTGTTGGTTTTACTTTGGGATCTTTGACGTCTGGTAAAGCTTTTGATTTGTAAACTGTGGTTAGGTGGGGTGTTTGATATCATGAGTTTGGAATTGGTTTTAATTCTGATATCTTTCTTTCTGAGCTTTTGCTTTGTTATTTTATGTACTTTGTTCTCTATTAGGTGTCGAGGACAATTACTTGAGCTTTAATTGTGTTTTGGTCTGTTGCTTATGTTTCAAAAGGAACTCGATGTTGGTACCATTTGACCAGAGTATGGTGCTAGTTTGTATTGTTTACAGACTGAGATTTTGTCACTCTTCCTTTTTGTTTTTTTTTTAGTAATCATCTTGTATACCTTTGGGTCTGGCTTCTTCTTGTAAGATCATGTAATTATGCTCTTTTGAAAACTCAACTATGTATATTTGCAAATGTAGAAAGGTACTGGAACTTTGAAATGGAGCAGTGTTTTAATTCAAAGGAGTAGTCCAACTCCAGAGACCATCAAGCTAGCCTAGTCTCATCCCATCCTCCCCTGATGACATGTCATACGCCACAAGCCCAGTGGCTCCACCCAACCCGCTCTGCTCCGACCCTTGCCCCCCTGATGTACGCCGCCGCGACCTCCTACCACTTGGACCCAAACCGCTCCACCGCACACGCCGGCCTGAAGCACGTCAGTCTACCACCTCACCCTCCTCCCACTGTCAATGCAGAACCCATGCCATCAGTCTTGATCAACACAACCACATCGCCGGTCGAGATGCGGCCAGAAAACACAATCCAAAGCTTTCTGAGACTACTTCGAGCACAACCACCCATGGAATGCCCTCGAATCATATTGGATCAAATACTCGTCCAGCAGCAAGACCCCAAGACGTTGGTGAGGCTGGAGGCCAGCACTAGTTGGGCGCCTCCAGATGAGATCGAATACTCAAAGGGAAAAGAAACAGATCTTTGGGTTTTTAGGGTTTCTCTCAAGGAAGAGAGAAAACTATAGGGGTTATTAGTTTCTTATCTGATTTGAAATATAAAATAATATGGATGTGTTTTAAGTAGCTAGGGGTGTGTATTTAAAATATCTCATATATAATTATAGAATACGAAATGAACATAAAAAACAAAATACATACTAGAATCTTTAACCTCATATAGAGGTATAACTATTTTCACCTTATAAAGAGGTAAGTTTTTCACCATATATGTCTAAAACATAGGTAAGAGTTTAACCATGTACTATAACTCATATGAAGATACATAAACATAAATTATATTTACACAACAACAAATCATCAATCCATTAATAAGATAGAAATGGTTCATCGAATATAAAATGAAAAGACACATGTATCATTTACCTCTATCATTCCAAATATGGAATAATAATATTTACCTCAATGGTGGTGAAAAGAAAAGTGATGGTGATAAGAAAGATGAGACAAGATTCATAGGAGATGAGAGAAAGAAGAAGGTGGAGTAGAAGAAGAAGAGGAAAGAGAAGAAGGAAATACGTAATAGGCAAGATCAAGGAAGAATAATGTCTATTTGACATCTTGATAGAAGGTTACCCTCTATTCGACGTCTGAAGAAACTAATAACCCCTATAGTTTTCTCTCTTCCTCTAGAGAAACCCTAAAAACCCAAAGACCGGTTTCTTTTCTGTTTGAGTATTTGATCTCGTCCGGCGGCGCCCGACCTTTGCTGACCTCCGGCCTCACTGACGTCTTGGGGTCTTGCTGTAGGACGGTTATTCAATCCAATATGGTTCGAGGGTATTCGATGGGTGGTTGCGCTCTAAGTAGTCTCAGAAAGCTTCGACTTGTGTTTCCTAGCCGCATCTCAACTGGCGATGTGGTTGTCCTGATCAATATCGACAGCATGGGTTCTGCATCGATGGTGGGCAGAGGGTGAGGTGGTGGACCGACGTGCTTCAGGCAGGTGTGTGCGGTGGCGCTGTTTGGGTCCAAATGGCAAGAGGTCTCGGCGGAGTAGATGGGGGGGGGGGGGGGGCACAGGTCGAAGCAGAGCAGGTTAGGCGGAGCCGCTAGGCATGTCGCTTACGACATGTCATCAGGGGAGGATGGGCTGAGACCAGGCTGGCTTGATGGGCTCTAGAGTTGGACTACTCATTTGGATGTTCTTAGGCTTATTATTTTGGGCTGGGGTTGTTGCCCTAGGCCTTCACTATGTTTTAGCTTTGTCTTTTACAATAATTTCCTTGTATTTAGGAACCTAAGCACTGATGTGCACCCAATGTCTCTCTAGCGCCTCTAGAGTAGTACCGAAGGAGGATTTCCACTACTTCTACGTATTTGAATGTAAAATGAGTAGGTTTATTTCTATGTATCACTTGTGGGTACTACCACTATCTTCTTGTCTGTTTATGTCCTTAAATGACAGGGAAAGGGTATGTAACGGCCTATTCTGGCTTGTGATGAATATACTAATTTCCTTGATTCAAAAATCAAAAAACTAATAATACAAATTAAAGTGAACATATTAAATTTGTTAATTTTACATTAAAGAAGATCACAATTTTGAAAAGAAATGTGGATTTCATTAACGCATGCCATGATGCCCATTACATATCCTTCTGCTGCCTTCGACTAGACAGATCAAGAAGTTGTAGTAAGAGAACTACTGTGATACATAGAAACATACCACCTATATTCGAACTAACGCTCACTTATTTAAAGTGAGCCTATAAACTATGGAGAATAGTAAGACATAGTAAATAGGCCCCTACCACACCTATCTATATTTTTTCCTTGCCCATCAAGCTCGGGCTAGGAGATTTTTTCGAACACAAAAGTTGTTTGGTCCGTAGAGAGATTGGGCCTAACAGCAGGGTGAAGTGGGCCCTACAACTGCCCAAACTCTTAAAGATCAGAATTGAAAGGAAAAGCTCGAGCCCATCAGCCTCTTTTTGCATCTTCATTTTCTGGCCCACAACAGCTTTAAGCACGAGCCCAAAAGTTTGCCCTAGCTCATTTGAGCACAAACCCAATCTCACGAAGGTTGTAGCCTCTCTGCTACAGCCCCCGCCATCTCCATCGCATGGAGTTACCCAGCCATATGGACCACCACCTGAGACAAACGCAAATTTTAGAGAACACCACCATCATCATAATTAGCAAGAACTGGGCTTGGGTATGAGCCAAAAAACAGTCCTGCCCTATTGATTTGGACACCCAAATCCATTGGCAAGTCACCGGAAATTCTGACCACGTCCGTAGCGACGCCTAAGCCAACCATTCCAGATCTATAACCTCTGCGTTACACCTTCGTTCAGCACCCCCTGTCATCTGCGCCTCAGTCACTGACAATGACGCCATTGAAGACATAGAGAGAGATTGGGAAGTCTTTAGCAACCATACTGTTTCGTCGCCGCCCCTACCATAGCCCCAGAGATTAGGCCACCACTTCAGGCTTTCATCGAGCAGAAATCTGCTCTTCCAAGAAGGATTATTACCATCACCCGCAATGGTAACATAGATCGGACCCAAAAGTTTTGGGCTTGGGGAGTCGGTCGGAACCACCGTATGCATGGCCGATAGGAGACGGCGTTAGAGTTAGGCCTGGCATTTGAGCCCGAAACCCGCAAACCCGCCCGAAACCCGCACGGAAAAAGCCCGCACGAACCCGTCCAATTATCAATTCGGGCTGAGAAAAGTCCGCACGCCAAAAACCCGTTAATTAACGGACCGGGTCGTGCTAAACCCGTTAGGCCCGTTGGAACCCGTAAAGTAATTTCTGAAAATTAAAACCCTTTCTGAAAAATCTCTGTCTTCTTTGCCGTGCTCTCTGTCTCTCTCGTATACTCCATGATTGCATCTCTCTCTTCTTCATCCAAACCCACAATTTCAGAGCGAGAGAGATCTGAGCTGGGATTGACCGATTGGGTTCTGAAGTGCTTATTGGGATTTGGGTGGAAACAAGGTAGTGAAGGTACCATTTCTGATCTCTCTCTTCAGTCCTCTATATCTGTCGTTCAGATGGGTTTTCAATTTTTCATTTAGTTTATGAAGGTGTAATTTCTGAGCTTGGTTTTTTACTTTTTTTTGCCGTGGTTGGTTTCTTGTTGACAAAAGTTGAAATCTTTTCAGTTGTCTATTACTGAATTGCACGATTCACAGGTAGAATTTGTCATTTGTATTGATATTGAGACCAACAAAAATATGGGTCTGACGTCTGAAGTTAGAATACGGGTTTGATGGCAATTTTTTCAATGGTTGGTAGTTAAAGGACTTTTGTCAATCAAAGAAGAATTGTTTGATTCATTGAAATTTTTGTATTTGCTGCATCAAATTGTTAGTCCACCATTTGGCCCATTTCAATTCATTGTTTAATCTTTAATTGAGTTAGTCCACCATTTGACCTCAGTATACTGCAAAGATTGTTTTTGAATGAAGCTTGTGCTTAATACTAGGAAAATGCCAGTCAAGTCATGAGATTTGATATAGATTATAAGGTCATAAGGTGCTTTAGATTGTGGGTGATGTATGTTTTGTTCTTAATTGTTGAAGTAGGGCAGAATCCTAGTATAGGATAGTTTGAGTCGTTATTAAGAACATAACTTTTATCTTGTGTTGAAACTCTGGAAGTGATTGTTATGTGAGGATAAAGTTTGGAGGTCCTCTAGAGCAGTGAGTGTGTAGCTTATATGACTGAATACATGTATAGATGTTACTGACTAAAGCCTGTTAGTTTCTTCTATTTTACTAGCAAAAATTTGTTTGTCATATTTGCTTCCAGACAATTAACTTTGCAACTACTGCAGCTGCGTTTTGTCAATATCGTGACTGGTTTGTTTTTTGTAGATGAGTACAAATGATGAGTCCCAATTTATATCTGTGGAGGAAAGAGGAGAAGATGCCTTCACAATTTAAAGAGGAGAAGTCCCAATTTATAGCTGTTCACAAATAGAAGATCCCTTCAGCACCTAGCAATGTTGAAATTGAAGTGGTTGGTCAGAACCCAGATTGGCTCAAGTGACAAGGCTTATGAATGTTGCATACAACTTGAAGATGAAAGTGGACATCTAGGCTTTCGACTTACCAAACACCTCACAGAAGCACCAGCTCTTGCTTTCACAGTGAACCTCCAAGTTTTTGTGCCAAAAGTGCTTCCACTAACAGAAATAATCCGATACCTGGTGGCTTCTAGGCTTCAGAAAAACAGCAGTACCAAATGCCAAAATCTAGAAGCAGTTGGAGTCAGTTTGAATATAAAGGCTGGAATTCAACACTTCTGTCTCCACCCTGGTGGAAGAGCAATTATAAATGGGATAGGTAAGAGCTTATCATTAAGCGACTATGATCTTGAGCCATCTAGAATGGCACTTTACAGATTTGGTAACACATCAACTGCTGGCTTTTGGTATGCTTTGGGATACATGGAAGCCAAACAAAGGCTTAAGAGGGGTGATAGGATTCTAATGAGTGTGGCTTTGGAGCAGGTTTTAAATGTACTAAGGCCCCTTGATTATGTCAATGTCTGAGAGAGAGCTCCATAAACAATTACCCTCCTGAGGACATAGCTAATCCTATCATGGAGAAGTATAGTTGAATCGACGATGATTATCTAAGCTTTGTTAGGCTTGATTCCAAGTTATTTGCTTAAATTTTAATATTTTCCTTAATTGCATGCTGCATTAATGTTAATGCTTTTAATTTGTTAACGGATTTTTTTAAAAAAAAAAATTAATTTTTTTTTAAATAAAAAAAAATTAATTAAAAAAAAAAAAATTGTTAACGGGTTCCAACGGAAAACCCGCAAATCCGTCGGGTTAAGCCCGCGAAACCCGTTAACTTAACGGGTTTTTACCGGGTCGGCCCGTTAAAAACCCGACCCGTACCCGCACTATACCCGCCCGTTGCCAGGCCTAGTTAGAGTGAGTGCTAGAATAAGCGTAGCGAGAAAGAGTAGGGTTGTTTCACCCATCTACTTTTTCTAAAGAAGATCACAATTATTTAGAATTATAGTTAATATATTGATTTTTAGTAACTTTTGTGCAATAGATATTAAATAAGGGTTTATTAGGAATGAAAAATTTAGGTGTTGAGTCAGCAAGATAGAAAATAAAATAAATTCAATGTGGCAGCTGAGTCATAGGACCGCGATTAACAAAAAAATTCATCCGGACTACATTCAATACAGGTTGTGAGTTGTTGACTTAGATCAAATTAACTCTAAAATTAATATAAAAGTAGCAAAACTAATTGGAAATAATAAAGAGGTCGTAAAGTGATTGACACTAGTCATCTAAATAATCGCATGGGCCGGATTTCATCTTTTCGATCAATATAAGGTCTTTTAACATCTAAAATGTGGTGGAACTGATCCAAATTAGTTCCAAACCTAGGATAAGTGACCCTAGGTGATCGATGTAGAGCGCATACGAACAAATAGGGCCTGAAAATTTATACGTGGATGAATTCCGCTCTTTGATACCATGTCGATGAAAATTAATTTTGCAACCCAAAACCAGCCAATTGATTTTCAGTAGGAAATAAGTAATTACTCGTGGCATTAGGCTAAAATAACTAGCAACTAATGAATAATTTCATCGATGACTAGCAAACCTCAAGGACATTGTGCTGTCACATTGCTGTCAAATAACAGATGTTGGTTTAAACCATCTTGTCAAAAACTGCACAATGCTTCCTATCACATGGTTTATTGCCAAGGTATAACTTCTGCTGGAGTAGCCACCGTGATTTCAAGCTGTCCCAACATATAGAAAGTCCTGGTTGAGAAGTGGAAGCTAGGTTAGCCAGAGGACCAAAAGGAGGGATGGCTCCATAATTCCTTATCTTTGTGTGGACCTGTAAAGTCCACTTCCAGTTATATACGTCCACTGAAGCTGGCTTGCTGAATCTAGAACAAGAACAAGACGATATGTAGAAGACATCTGGAGCCAAATCCTTGTCTCCTAAGTATAAGAGTAACCTTGCTTGGTTTTCTGTATAAATTATATTTCTTGTTTTTTTTTTTCCTCTCTCTCTCTGTTTCTTTCGATTACATATAACTCTGCCAAAATGTGCTTCAGACGACACACTTCAAATGACATAAGTTTTGTTTTATGTTGCCTAAGTTTTTCAGAGGACATAATTTTTTTTTGTGTTGTCTGAATATAGACTAAAACCATACTCGTTCAATTGGAAAAAATGGTGAGCATTCAGACGACACATTTGTGTAGTTGTAAAAGATGATGATTTCCTATCTCAAAGATCGTTTCATTTTGAAAATATGGTTAGATATAGACAACACTTATATGTTGTTGTAAAATATGGGGATATTTCAAATCTAACCCTAAGAGAATATTTGGAATTCCCTCCAAAAAGTTTTAGTCCTTTCCTTCTCAAAATACTGAGACCCTAGCTGACTAGTCAATGGGGGTGATACTCAGACAACACAATTGTGTTGTGTGAAGGTGAGTTTCACTTTTTTTTTCCCAAGTCTTTTTTGGCATTACTACACATTTACTCCTTCCCATCTCGGCTCACTCTTTCAGCGACACAAAATCCCCATTTTCTCTCTCCACCTCTCGTTTGCTTCCCCGAAACCCAAAATCCCTAGAATCTCTCTCAATTAAATTCTCTTCAGAAATCATGTTCAGATCCAATCCCCGGAACCAGAATGCTTCTCTTCCAAAGACAATGGTTTCAATTTGGGCATTTAGTGTTCTTTTACCTTTGGGGTTTGTCTGATTTCTCACATTTTGTTCACGACTTTTCTTCTTGCAGATTGATATTAGTTCCTCCTGCAGACTGTGAAACAGATAAACCCTAAATCATTATGTCCCAATAGGGGAGACGCAAACCCCTATCTCCTTCTCCGGGCGTATGCGGTTCCACGCCAGTTCTCATAAGCCAAACCACGGTGAAAACCTGCTCTAGTATATCACTCCTGATGGCTGGTTCGCTCTCTCTGGCTCCAATGATGGTGAGCTTCGTCTCCTAAAGATGGAAGCTTTCACCGAATCTTGGGTTTCTTCTTCAATCCAAGAAAAACCCAAAGGAGGAGGTATCAGTGTCGACAGTAGCGATGGTGTGGCAAAGGGAAAACTGGTGGAAAGGAAGGCTTTATTGGCAAGTATGGACAATCACTCATATATATTTGACTACAACACGTCAAATTTGTTGTTCTCCACAGAGCCTACTGCCCTCCATGTCTCAACAAGCTTCTCTTCACCACCAAGAATCCATTCTCGTTTGCTTTCGACTCCTTGTTCATTCTATGCACTTCTCTAGCTCTGGCTTTGTCCCTGTTCGTCGCCCATATTGACTCGGCCTCTGCTTTAGGCAAGGTAACCCGCTCGGACGCATATGTATCTCTCTCTGGCTTAATTAGTTTTCTGGTTCATTAGTTGATAGATCTGGTTTGTTTTCCTTTGATTTCTGGATATAAATTTGATTTGTTTTCAATTCAGTTTTCCTAGGGTTTATATGATTGCATTTGGGTTTCTTGATTGGGCTTTTTATTTAGGCATTGCCCTCTATCTCGACCTCTCAAGCTTTATAAAGCTTCAATATTTTGAGTTGTATGTTACACTGCTATAACATCTGTTTTGAATTTTTTTTTCTTTTCTTTTTTGCTCGGTTGTAGGTTGAATTGTTCTAGTGATGCCGATTGAAATTACTCGTGAATACATATTTGAGGTATTGTAACAATATTTCGAGATTCCCCCATTTAATTCCATTTATTAGGCTAGATTTATGTTGCATTCTGAATTCTATCGGTTGTTCATAATGTTAATACTTATTAATTTATTGGTTGCATTTGAATTGCAGATAAGTTTAGATTATATAGTTTTGATATGGGCTTGGATTATGCTAAGGGAATCAGTGGAATTAGGAGTATAGATGGATATGGGATTGAGCAAAATGAAGCTGAAAGTGTATTGCATTTGGCACCAATAGGAAACTCTTGGGTTCTTCAGCTAAGGAAGCCAAAAGGTATTGCATTTGGCACTCTTGATGTATGTTTTATAATGTTTGTAGCAGCAGGTAGGTTAATTAGAAGCTCTGCTTGTTGTGTTATTATTCTCTCAAATACCAGCCCTTCTTCCTTGCCCAACAATAGAACTAGTGGAGTCACTGAAAGCATAGCTTGTGCCCTATCAAAGTGGAAGAAGGGAAGGCTTCTTGGAAGGGGGACTTTTGGTCATGTTTATGTCAGATTTAACATGTAAGTTTTGTTTCTATGTGGATCATGTAGTGTTTGATTGATGGTGTACATATAAATCATATCTAGCTGGTTTCATATAGTGTTTCTATGCGGATCATGTAGTGTTTAATATAATACAAAAATCATATCTGGCTGGTTTCATGGTGTACATATAAATCAACATAGTTTTGGTTTCTCTCTCTCTCTCTCTCTATATATATATATATATATATATATATATGTATTGTTACACCCCGGCAGTAGCTGGGTCTGGTATTCCAGAAATCAAGGTGTGTTTATATGGTGAGATGGACTTGCACTGCATTTATTTTAGAGTTTATTGGCAAAGTTTCTTGCTAACTGTTATTCAAATGTTCAGGGGTCGTAATTCATGGTGTACTACTTTTCATAACATTGATTGGAAAGGTGTGGTGAACTTATTTAGTATTCTGTATTTTTTTTTTTTTTGGAAGAGTGAACAATGCTTTAGATTATAATCGTCTTCTGGTAACTGCTCAGATATTTGTGAACCTTGGTTCAGTGGGGGGTGATCTAGCTTTACGCAGAGAAGGTCATCTTGATAAGGTGGGCCGAGTCTTTCAATGATTTTATCTCTCATGTGCTTTTTTACAGTGTCAAACTTAGTTTTAGTAATTCCCTGAACCTTCTATGTATTGAAGCAAACTTTCTATAACCTTATGATTTAGTTTATTACTTAGCCTAATAGTTTACTTAGGTTCATGTAACTGCAAATTTTACTGTTTATTTATTTATTTATTTCATTCAAAGTTAATGTTCATTCAAATTTTACTTTTACAAAGAGCTACAAGTGTTGTACTGGTTATGTGTTGACCTTAGTTTTTCCTTTATACTCT
This sequence comes from Rosa lucieae, assembly GCA_024704745.1. Lineage (NCBI taxonomy): Eukaryota > Viridiplantae > Streptophyta > Magnoliopsida > Rosales > Rosaceae > Rosa > Rosa lucieae. Next base: position 41,798,907 of record CM045495.1, read on the forward strand.
TAATCCGAAATACATAAACTCTTAATCCTATATATTTCAATCAAAAACTAGAATGACCAAGTTCTTCGCCTTTATGAACCATTTAATAATAGTTAAGTTTCAAAACAAACAGTTTGTATTCTGTACTATGATCTTCAATGCATTGTTATTAAATGAATACTATGTGAATGAAGCTCCTATTGAGCATTTGAATTTGAATTTATTGTCATATATTTATATGGTTATCTATGGGATCATATTTATGTTACATGGTCTGTTGGATTTTTGTATTCAATTTTTTGATTACTTTTATTTATTTATTTATTTATGTAGCTGTTGCTTTTATGTCCAATTTGTTCTGATCCATTTTTTGTTGCAGGTTTCACATACTACTGCTGGAAGTTAATTTCTGTGTTGAAGGTCTGTGGTTTTATTTGCTGTCATGTTATCTCCTTTTCCTTTTACTATTTATTTCTGCTGAAAATTACAGGATGGGTACTTTCCAATTTGTCATGACCTCTTCCTCTCGAATAAAAATTTAGAGTTATGTTGTGTAAAAACTCTTAATGTTTAGGAGTTTGAGCTGTAGCTTGCTGGTTATATATTCATGGGACTGATTTGCTTTCAGTGTTCTAATTTGCTATTTTGTGTAATGCAGCAAAGGGTGACAAGTTGTTGGCATCTCAAAATGCACAGCCATCATAGATGTGCTATCAGCTTTTTTGTATCTTAAATTGATTGAGAAATACTCATTGTTCTGCTAAATTGTTTGTTCTCTTTAATAACAGCTATATGGTCCGCCTATCTGTGTTTCCCTTGAATTCATTTCTCTACATCTTTTTACAATGGTCTCTTCAAAAGAAAAGATATGATTTTAGAATGAAGGCAAATTTGAAATCTGTTGAAAGGAAGGTAGAAATAACTGATAATTAGTATGTAGAAATACAACTTTTTGTATGTGAAAGGTTCAAATTATTAGGAATTTCCAATTCAAAAACTTACTTTAGTAGATCAGACAACGTACTTCTCCATTTTACTAATAGGTATTGTCCAGTAATGCAGATTCAACTTCATTATATTGTGGTTTGCATCAATTAGTTCTTAATTGAAATAAACGAATATATGATTGCAATCTTAAGCTTTTATTCCATCTATGTGACATATAGAATTGCTAAGATTCTAGAGTTTCTGCAAAGTGCAAACCCCTCATTTTGTGCTTTCTAATTTGAACATAATTCATGTGTGATACATGACATGATTATCTTTTGGCTTATGTCCATTGCTTTGAGTTGCAGTAATGGCAGCTATGTGGCTTATGCTCGAGCGAACTCAAGACTCCCACCTGATCAGTAGTAGACCTGGTGTGGAAAGAAAGAAGGTGGGCTGGAACAACTTTCTCAAGGAATCTGAAAATTTTCTCATATGATGTTCATGTCGTATCTCCTCGGAATTATTTTGCATTCGCCTCTTTACTACCAAGTGTTACCTGTGGAACTGCGGAACCTTGGAGCATTGTTGAACCAATTCATAACATAGAAAGGTAATTCACAGTAAGATAATATAAGTTGTTGTGTATATCTCTCTAATTTCTAGTAGACATTATTTTTCTTAATGTTTATTAAACTGTTATTAGGATTCTACATGCTCAGTAGCCTTTTTTTTGTTTTTTTAATAATTTCTTTCTCATTATTATTAGAACATAGCATTCCTAAATCCTAAATTTGGTGAATGCTGAATTTTTTGTTTCTTCTCATGAGCTCTCCAGATGACTAACTCAGGGCTTTCAAATCCTTCAAGATGTTCTGCAAGCAACGCAGACGCAGTTGGAAAGAGAACCATCTTTAGAAGATATCGGAGTATACAAGATTTACCAGCTTACAATTTGTTGTACTAGTAGCTTTTTGGTAGTACAGAAAAACATTAGCATTGTGCTTGGACTCGGAAAAATTACAATGAATTCAAAGGGTGAACATGGCTACAACGCTGTGCATAAAACAATGGGACATCTTTTTCATGGCCTTATTTCCACTTTGATATCCATTATGACTTTATCTGAGCTGTTCCCATTAGATTCAATTTGGTATTTTAACCTTTGCCATTGGATCTTAATAGCATGCAAAATCTTCAGACACAGTTGGCTAAACATAAGTACATTTCATGGTTGCGATTCACATCCCGCAGCAAAGCGTGGGCGTTGTTGCTAGTACATTCACTAAACAGGTATTTGGTCTTTTCTTTGTGATTGTTGTTCATTTGACATATATTTTGGCAGAAAATTCATTGATCTTGCTTAAGAGAGTTACTAAAAAGTAAGTTTCCTTTGTACCTTTCTCTTACATATTTGGATTTGACAAGTTGATATTATCTGATATTGACTGCTTTGCTTTTCTGTGTTTTCTGCAGACTCCTAATATGTAGTTTTAGGCTTTGATTTACTACCTCACAGATCTAAGTGAATTATAGATGGTTTTAGTTTTGGCTACTCTTTTGATTTTTCTGTGTTTTCGCTTTTGCTCTATTCCTCTTTGTAACACTACGTTACTCATCGTTCAAGGTAAACCCATTCCTCACAATCTACACTTGACTGGAAATTTAACATTATTATAACCTACACTGAACTAGAATTTTACACTCCTCACAATCATTTTATCTGCAGGCTCACTGGCCATTCCCTTCAAATCATATTATGGAGGTAAGAAAATGTTGTTCTAGTTGTTGGCCTGTTGTTGTGATATTATTGTGTTCTTGTCCTGGCTACTATTATAATCCACTGGTCTAGTTCTTCATAAAATTGAGTTAAATAAGCCTTGCAACTTCAAGCAATGTGATAGTTATCTGGACATAAATGTACTAAAAGCACTAGCAAATAACTTTATTCTATGTGCATATTATCGGCAGGGTTATGCATATATGCCACGTACCCCGGAATACCTTCCGTTTTCTATGACCACTTCTATGATTCGGGTGATTCCATTCATGATCAGATCGTGAAACTGGTACAGCAGTACAGCTACCTAGTTCCTTTATTGACTTGTGTCTACTAGAAGTTCTTCCTTCATTAAGCATTTGGACTTTCAGATTAGTATATATGGGCCATTTTGAACTGATGCTCATGATTAGGTTTGTGTACATGAGACAATGGTGGATTAATGGAAATTGCAATGAATGATTTCGGATGTGGATTTTATGGTATCATGAATGGGCAATTTTAATTTCCAAAATGCATGTATACCAATTGTAACAAAGGACTACTAATATGTGTTATCTCAAATTGCAAGCTACAACAAAAGCACACTAATGTGTGGTTGCAACTGCACAAAAGCAACACAAAAACCAATTAAAAGTCTATTGTCTTATTGGCATTGGGACGACAGAAAATTGTAGTCTAAATGACAAAACAATAACATAAGTTAGATGGAATTGTTGGCTAAAGCATATAATGACAACAAATAAATATGGTTGGACTTGATCACAAACAATATAAAACACGTACTATTAGTGGTTCTTTTTATATATTCAGACCACAAATATTTGTCATCTTAAATAACCTCAAACGACAGTAAATTGTCGTTGTAATGAGACTGTCGACCTAACAGAAAGAATATGATTTTTATTGTCTAAACCATTTCCCAATGTCACATACGTATAATTTCAAAACCTTTCGCACAACACTTAAATGTCATATAAACCTACCTTAGATTGACACTTAATTGTCCTCTGATGCATCTTACGACCACAGATAATTGTCGTTTAAAGTCAATTAGCACAACCTTTAATTTTTGTTGTATGAGAGAAGACACTGCATACAAGTCTTCATACTTCTTATTTAAGGGCATTCAGACCACACAAATAAGTCTTGCAAATATGCTTCACACAATAGTTTTTAAAAAAGACTGTGGTTGTTTTGTTTATCAGACAATACAAAACTATTGTTTGAATGCTTTTAAAGATACAGATCACAATGTTCCCAAAATGTAAAACTCATCAGACAACACAAGACTTTTATTTTTTTATGTCGTCTGATACCCCCAAGAGACGACACCGTACTAGACGACATATTTTTATTCATTCAGATGACAAAACAGTTCTGTCGTCTGAATGCCTTTTTGGCATAGTATATGTTCCTTGTTTGTAAATCGAAATAAATGTTTACAAGTGTAAGAGAGTTTTGTCATTTCGCATGAATAAAATTACATTCATAGTCGAACGCCTTGTTAAAAGTCACAATTTTGTTTTTCGTTTTGTCTCTGGGCACCAGGCTGGTTGAAGAGGCAGCTAATTAATAGAGTATTAAATTGGTTTCCTTATTGAAATGCTGAAGTTGTACTGTCCATTGCTCAATGTGGAGGTCTAATATCTAATTATGGAATGGAAAGAACTTCAATACATCTGTTTTTTTTTTTTTTTTTTGATTGGGGGAGGTTAGCGTTAGAAAGTGAGCAACACACACCGTTCAATACATTTGTTTTATTTCGATCGGTTTGTAATTTTTTTTTTTTGAATCAGTAAATTGGTTTTTACGTTGTTCTTCTAGGAACTTGGTTTATGCTGATGAATGGTTCAGAATTTTTCTTTATATAGTTCAGCAAAAAGAAATGGAACTTGCTATTTGGTACTTAATTAACTTTTAAAATTCAAGCCTGTTAATGACCAACCTTGGGTCATAATGGGATATGTATTTGCATTCTCTCCTTTCAAAAGAAATTGGGAGGCATTACAAAGTATCATGTGAAACCTAGCTTGTTCCTATCACAGAACAGGAAACAAATCTTAAAAGAATTAAGACATGTTTTGGGAATCTTCTACTATCAGCATTGACCCCCCTTTTGATCTTTACTTTTTGGGTGGAATACTGATTTATATTAGTTGCAAATTGGTTTATCAAATCAATAAAACAAAAAAATCTGGCTGACATTTGTTTTTTCTTTAGGTATATACTAGTTTCCATTTCTTCAATGAACAGGAGGAGATCTGTAATATGCTGGTACTGTGGCAGGAAAGAACATCTGTCTAACTCCTTCACCCTTTATAATGGGGAATATGATGCCTGATGCACTCTGAAAATAGAAAACCAGAAAGATTTGAATAAGCGTCCAGTTATGTGTACATGCAAATGTGTAATTGACAAACATGTTGATAAGAAAGTAGTGAAAAATATTTTCGTTGCCATACCAAGATCAATCGAAACCCGAGCCACATGCATTTAGGTGAAGGGAACGGAAGCATTAAGCGGCCGACACCATATATAGCAATAGCAAAGAAATGGAGAAACAAGTGCATTGGCTGAGGGTTAAGACCAGAGAGATGTGACATTGGTCCATATGAACAGATACCTCAATAGCCAAAACATGCTACACGCATTTCTTGTCTTGCTGGATCCGGTGATGCACAAAACACCTTGTACAAAGCACCTGCCAATGTGTTTATGGTAGATGACACAGGCTGCAAAACCAAGCACACTATCAGCAAAGAAGAAACCAAAAAAAATGTCACATTGTAACAGACAATTGCATAACAAAGACATTTTGCGTAGTATGTAGAATGATTCAAGGTAATTGCACAAAGAAGGTGCATCATGGAGATCACGTATGGGTCTAAGAAGATCACGGAGAAGAACAATGTCTGAAAGAGCAACGATCATTCCTCCTCCTGTTAAAGGATGCCTCATGTTGAATGCATCCCCTAATAAAATTACACCAGGAGTAGAGACAAGATTAGTAGCCATGCTTTTGTTTTGCATTGTTCTGATGTTTCCCTTCTCCACTGCGGCCATAAAAGCATTGTGCAGTTGTGGGGGAATCTGAAATACAAGTAGTCCTCAGATTAGTTCAGTTCAGGTCGGTATGTGTATTAACTATCAAGTGTCAACTAATCAAGTCAAGAAAGTTATTGAAAGATACCTGAGGGGCTAGCACAGTTTTCAACTAGTTTGCCATTTCACCACTAGCTATTGAAGGTACTTTTGTTCCAGGTACATCCATAGGACAACTAACCTCAGTGCTACTGATAGGATAAAAGAGTATGGGTGAAGGGTCTCCCAAAATCACATGTCCATGATTTGAGTGTGGAAGGTCACAGTTCTCCAAGATCAAACCAACAAAACAAGAGGGACTTTCAACCTGCAACAGTAACGAATAACTCTGTTTGTCTCACACAAGAATAAACGCTCCTGTGGTAAAATTGAGTTCAAATGTTTGATTTTACCAAGGTTGGTATCCCATTGTTACCTTTGGTGCACTGAGAGACTTGCGCAGATTTGAAAAGCAGCCATCACACACGATTGTTAGTGGAGCATATGTTCTCATCTCCTCTCCAACCTTGTTCTTGTAAATCACCCCTTTGACAATGCCCTTTTTGTTGAAGGAAAATCGACTTTGTGTGCCTTATCAAACTAGGATTAGTTTCATGGTTGTAATAGGAGAGAAGGTTCTAGAATTCCTAGTACTACTCGGATTAGTTTTCCTTGTAACATTAGAATATGTACTTTGTAATCCCTATATATAGGGCTCCTATTCTCAGTAATGAAGATACAATTCTCTCATCAATCTCTCTTGAATTCTTTCTTCCTTAAACACGTTATCAGCATGAGCCCTAACCTTGAGATCAAAAATCCAAAGCCAGAAAATTCTTCAAACATCACCTTTTCACCGTTGCACCGAGCCCATTCTAGACTAGCCGCTGCTGCCCACCTGCGTTCTCCTGTACTGCACGCTTCCCCTATAGTCCTTACTCACCCGTGTACCTCCTACTGCCCCTGCAGCATCGCCGCACACCTGTTGCCCCTGCAGCACAGCAGGACTCTCGTTCCTGTGCATATCAGCCTGCTTGCAAGCCCTGAAACGTCCTGATAGGGACATCATACCAAAATGCTTCCTTCATCAAAGTTTTTCATCTCTGTCTCTTCTATCTGCCCTCCAAATTTTAGTCATATCAGAGTTGTACCTATACACTAATCAAAGTGAAAGCTATTCAGAGGCAAATCTGCTCCGAATTTCAACAAACAAAAAAAACAATCCTTGAAAACCGCTGCTGCCACCTTCAAGCATCACTACAGCAGCTCCTATCCCATGCTAGCCTCATCTGGATGCCTACCCCTGCAGCGCCTATGAGCCCCTGCTCACGCATCTGTCGGCCAGCTCCTCGGCTTACCTCGGCCAGACCTATATCTGCCACACAGCAAAGATTGAAAGATAGTTTGCAATCCCCAACCCAGGATCGATAGCACGCCTGTAATCCTACACGCCTACATCAACACGCGAGTGTATTGAGAATTTCAAGTTCCGAAATTCATGAGTAAGTTTTCACAAGTAAGTTGTTCCCGTTTTTGAAATTTAAATTTACTTTTCTTCGGGGACTTACAAAATCCCTTCCTCTACATCCCACCTTTCTATAACGTGGGTTCGATTTGCTAAAAGCAGAATTGTGGGGATTCACGCTATATACGAACTAAGCGCGTTCGTAATCTTTGGACTAAGAGAGTCCGTGAGTATCGATTTTTACGAACTAAGAGCGTTCGTAAGCATAAAAATTTGACCATATAAACGTTATTAGTTTCAATCCAAATCCAAAAAAATTGGACACTAGGCGTACTCAAGAGTAATTGTGATGTCTAGGAAATGTTTGAACTAAGAGAACGGTTTTAAAAGTGAGCAACGCTCCACCAAAATCTCGCCTTACCTTACCTGGTCACAACCAAATTGGAATTACCAAACGGATTGAGTAACTACTACTTGTCTAAACTTGATTATCCTTTTTGGATTAAATTTAGAAACTTAGACGTAATCATTGGCTTTCATTGAAATAAAGTGTCGATTTTGATTTGAACTTTATTCATTCAAGTATGTTTCCCGGAGAGCTAGAATGCCTCGTGGATAGTGCTACTACGCGCACCATACTTCGAAATAGGCAGTTATTTCTTAAGATGATGCCTACTCGATCTTCAATACGATGGCAAGGTCATCTAAATTGATTCATGGTCGAGGACCAGCTCAATTCTTGTTGCCACATGACACAATCATTAATGTCACTGAAGCTTTCTACACTCCTAGGGCTGAAAGAACCCTTTTGAGCTTCAAAGATATAAGAGCCAATGATTTTCATGTGGAAACACAATGTGAGATGGACAAGAGTTCCTTGGTATCACCACTAATGACTACGGACATAAAAGAGTCTTAGAGAAACTTATGTGTCGATTTAGTGGGTTGTATGCAACCACTATTCGAATAATTGAATCCAATGTTATGAGAGATTATTTAAGGGATTCTGACACATATAGGCTTTGGCATGACCGTCTGGGACACCCAGGTCGTGATATGATGATCCGTATATTAAAGACTTCACACAGACATCCATTCTTCATAACGAAGAGAAGTAAAAACCAAAAATTGGTTCGAGGAGATGCACTTACGCCTCACGGCGCCAAGACTGTGCAAGACCGGCCACTTAGGGTCGGCGCCTTCTACCCCCTACGGCAACAACATGGCTTTGACGCCATGGACCATGTTTGACTCCTCCTTCTACTTCTAAAGTCAATTATGACTTCGTGGCTCAACCAAAATCCTCATTGGTTGTTTCTAAAGCCCATCATTCGTTCTGTAAAGCCTACTCTTTAGCAAAATTAGGATCGAGACCATCCTATGCAAAGGACACTAAAGAAAATATATCATTCTTACAAAGAATCCAAGGTGATATTTGTGGGCCTATTCAACCACCATGCGGTCCATTTCGATATTTTATGGTGTTGGTTGATGCAGTGACACGCTGGTCACATGTCATGCTATTGTCCACTAGGAACACTGCGTTTGCTAAACTCCTAGCATAAATTATTAAGTTAAGGGCTTACCACCCTGAACATCCTATTAAGTCTATAAGATTAGATAATGCTGGGGAGTTTACATCAAAAACTTTTGATGATTATTGCATGTCCATTGGGATTATGTTGAACATCTAGTTCCTCATGTTCACACCCAAAATGGTCTTGCAGAAGCCGCCATTAAACAACTACAAATGGTTGCTAGGGCATTAGTAATGCGCACCAATCTCCCTATTTCTGCTTGGGGCTATGCAATATTGCATGCATCTGTGCTTATTCATCTGAGGCTCACTGCCACTCAACCCTTTTCTGCGTCCCAGATGGTGACTGGGTATGAGCCTAATGTCTCACACTTACACATATTTGGGTGTGCAGTTTATGTGCCTATTGCGCCGCCACAGCACACCAAAATGGGTTCTCAAAGACGATTAGACATTTATGTTGGATATGATTCTATAACGATTGTCCGCTACCTAGAACCCTTGACAGGCGATCTCTTTACCGCTCAATTCGTGGATTGTCACTTCGATGAGACAGTCTTCCTGTCGTTAGGGGGAGATAAGAACATAAATGTTCAACAGGAACGACAGAAATTGTCGTGGTCTGTCACCACTCTATCTCATCTTGATCCCCGAACCGCACAGTTCGAAATTGAAGTGCGGAGAATTCTCAATCTTCAGAACGTAGCATAATTGATGCCTGATGCTTTTTCTGATATAGCTAAAGTGACAAGATCACACATACCTGCTGCAAACGTGCCTGCAAGGATTGATGTTCCTAAAACTATAGGGCATAACGCCACCTTAAGAGTACATGAGCATGGCGCCAACGTCCCCTATACGGGTGACGCAGTGGTCAGGCCCACGGCTCCTGCCAGGAAGCGCAGGAGGCCTATAGGCTCGATGGATTCTCACCTAAGAAAGAAAGCAAGTTTGGCACAAAATAATCCATTAATCATCGATGTAAATAATCCATCTCATGAGAATATCCCAGATTATGGTTATGTCCAAGAGACATCTTTGGGGGACGCTCCAATGTAGAACCAATTCCAGATAATAGAGAGATCTTCATGAATTACACTAGTGTACATGAGACGATGGATAGAAATTCTATGGCTATTGATGATGCATTTGCATATCATGTTGCAAAAGAAATTATAGAATATGATGACATCGAATCTCGCTCTGTCAAAGAATGTCAAAGAAGAGCGGATTGGCCGAAATGGAAAGATGCGATCCAGGCTAAATTGGATTCACTAGCAAAGAGACAGGTATTTGGGCCTATAACGCAGACACCCCCAGATGTAAAACCTGTTGGCCATAAATGGGTCTTTGTAAGAAAGTGTAATGAGAAAAATGAGGTGATTAGATATAAAGCCCGCCTCGTGGTGCAAGGTTTCTCACAACGCCCTGGAATCTACTACGAGGAGACATATTCTCCCGTAATGGACGTTATAATGTTCCGCTACCTTGTCAGTTTGGTAGTTTCCGAAAAACTTAACATGCAGCTTATGAATATGGTTACAGCATATCTCTATGGGGATCTAGATTCAGAGATATATATGAAGGTTCCAGATGGACTTCAATTACCTAAGTCAAATGGCTCTAAACCACGGAGCGCGTTTTCAATAAGATTAAAACGCTCACTATATGGATTAAAACAATCCGGACGGATGTGTTATAACCGTCTAAGTGACTACTTGATTGGGAAGGGATATATTAATAATGAAATATTCCCATACGTGTTTATTAAAAGAACAAGTTCCGAATTTGCAATCGTAGAAGTTTATGTCGATGACATGAACCTAATTGGAACTCTAGATGAGTTAAAGGAAATAGCTAAATACTTGAAATCCGAATTTGAGATGAAAGATCTTGGGAAAACACGGTTTTGTCTCAGTTTAGAACTCGAGAACCGTAGTGATGGGATTTTGATCCTTCAGTCTGCATATACTAAGAAAATCTTAAGGCTCTTTAATGAAGATAAAGCAAAGCTTGTGAGCGTTTTAATCCATATAGTGAGCGTTTAGCTCAATGCTCGGAAAATATCCGTTTAGCCCAAAGGATGAGGACGAAGAATCATTAGAGGCCGAAGTGCCCTATTTAAGTGCAATAGGCGCATTATTGAACTTAGCTCAATGCACAACACCGGACTTCTCCTTCGGAGTGAACTTGTTAGCTCTATATAGCTCTGAGCCAACACGCCTCCATTGGATTGGTGTAAAGACAATTTTTCGATACCTAAGAGGTATGATTGATATGGGCCTATTCTATCCCTAAAAAGAGAAAAGGAATGACTGAAGGATAAGATCGGACCAAATTGGCTCAAGAGCCATCGTCCAAAATGCCATGGCCGACAACATTGCCGCCGCCACCACCAAGGGTGGCCGGCCTCACCCTCCTCCACTCTATCAAAATGACAATGATGTTTTGATGGGTTTTGCTGATGTAAGGTACCCCTCTGACCCTCACAAATGTCGCTCCCAAACGGGTTATGTCTTTACCATGGGAAGCACTGCAATATCTTGGAGGTCTACAAAACAGACCCTTGTTGCTACTTCCTCAAATCATGCAGAGATTACTGCTCTACATGAAGCTGTGCGTGAATGTATATGGCTAAGGTCTGTAATTAGACATATTCGAGGAAGTTGTGGTTTGAAGTCTACCACAGATGAACCTACATGCATTTATGAGGATAATGCAGCTTGTATTGAGCAAATGAAGTTAGGTTTCATCAAGGACGACAACACCAAGCATATATCGCCTAAGTTCTTTTATAATCAGCAACAACAATCACTTCTAAAGATTGAAGTGAATCCAATCCGATCAGAGGATAATGTAGCGGACTTATTCACTAAGTCGTGACCTAAATCCACCTTCGAGAAACATGTGAAGAGCATCGGATTGAGAAAGTTATCCGAACTCCCATGATTGTAGTAATTAGGGGGAGGTATCGACATCAGGGGGAGTCATGATGTCCACATGTTCGATCTCGAATAGTAAATGACTTGTTGTACTCTTTTTCTCCTCCTCGAGCTTTTTTTTTGTCCCATAGGGTTTTTCACTAGAGTAAGGTTTTTAACGAGGCAAAGGATAAAGCGTCACCACCAAGTTTGAGCGGCACAAGGGGGAGTGTTGAAGGAAAATTGACTTTGTGTGCCTTATCAAACTAAGATTAGTTTCATGATTGTAATAGGAGAGAAGGTTCTAGAATTCCTAGTCCTACTCAGATTAGTTTTCCTTGTAACATTAGAACATGTACTTTGTAATCCCTATATATAGGGCTCCTATTCTCAATAATGAAGATACAATTCTCTCATCAATCTCTCTTGAAATCTTTCTTCCTTAAACACTTTTCCTCTATTTGTGTTGTCACTGATCCTTGTTCTAATTTTACACTGCAATGGAAATTCCATGGGACATGAGTAAACTATTGAAACTCTTGAAACAGGTTTCACCAAAGTAATCACATACAACAATCACTACGAATAAAAGACTTGATATAGTTAGAGGGAATGAGGATTCTTTGAAATAGTCATAGCTTTTTCACGCATTCTTTGGATGAAACGCCCATTGTGGAAACTTCTCCCGGCCACATCTGAATTATATTTCTCTAAGGGATAAGTCAGTTTGGTATCCTTGCCATCTTTGTAAAGCGCATAGCCAAACTCCTTCTAAGCATCAATGGACTCATTTGCACAATCTACAGCCACAAACAGATATTGATTAAAACCAAATGTCTCACCACTTCATACTAAACATTCAATAAATAAACAAAGGAGTTCTAAATTGGCTGGGAGAGATTCACTACACCAATTTCGGAATCAGACAACACATATCAGACGACAGCAAACATTTTAACTGTCGTCTGAGTAAATCAGACGACAGCAAGAAATATTATGTCGTCTGAGTTTTTGAATCAGACAACAGTTTTTTATTAGCTCTTGTGCAATAGCATTTCAGACAATGGTTGATTTTTTTGATGTTGTCTGAATGAATTAATTCAGACAACAGTTATTATGTGATGTTGTCCAATGTTCATTTATACAATGGTTGACAAAAGATGTTGTCTGATTGTTTTTAATCACACAACAGTTATTACTTCTCTGTTGTGCAATTACTATTAATACAATAGTTGAAAAAGATGTCGTCTGATTGTTTTGATTCACACAACAGTTTTTAGTCTTCTGTTGTGCCACTGTCTTTTAGACAATGTATTTGAACTGATATTGTCTGAATTTTAGGATTCAACATGTTGGCGCCCTAGTTAATTGACTTCAAGACTTGGCCAAAGTTTCAATTTTCACTTCCCTCCATTCTACCAAATTTTGCATTTCACAACTTAGTATTTAAAGAAAAGAACCCTAGCCTTTCTCATTTTCTCCTTCTTCCTCTTTCAGCCGCACATGCCTCTTTCTCTCTGCTCTCTCTCTTCGTCTCACCTTCTCTCTGTCACGCCGGAAAGCTCGACTTCCGGTCGTCGACTTTTGACACCTCCACCACCAAAAGATAGCCCAAGCGATGAAGAATAAAACCCCAGCCACCCCTCCATCGATCGAGATCATCGGACCAAGGGAAAACGAAGGTTGCGTTGGATCCAAGGGAAGCAACCACACGTCCCCACAGTCCCAACCAGAGACAAGAGAGAAGAGAAAGAGAGAAGGGCCTAAGAGACTAGAATTAAGCAATTCGCACCAAAACCACGAGATCGAGCTGGTGCTAAATCCAGGTACAACTTTCTCCTTGATTCAGTTTGCGAATCAGGTTCTAGATCTTCTGAATCAGATTTCATATTGATGCTACGTTCCAATCGAATTGAAACCTAATTTGTTGTGATTTTGAGCACGAAGCTCAGCTTAAGTTATGGTTGTCTGCTATTTCTGTGCATTTTTATGAATGAACAAGTCGAGTGTTTATGCAAATGTAATGGTGTTTGTGTTGAAGGTGGAGAAAGCGAGTTTAATGGTGATTGAGACGTGGCCGCGGTGATTCTGGGGAGTCACAGTGGGGAGCAAGAACGGAGTGGATCGGATGGACAAGGACAAGAGCCGTACCGATCTGCTCGCTGCTGGCCGTAAAAAGGTACATACACATTGGCTCATAGCACACTAGCTTTCGTAATTTGGCTGCTGTGTTAGCAAATAGAGCTCAAGGGTTTAATTCATTTGCCACACACTTGAACTGTAACTTGTCGAGTATATTTGTTATTAGGTATAATTTAGATAGATTGGGAAATCCTGTAATGCCTATAGGTGTTTTCTTTCATTTTGTTAACTGTTATAGCAAGTGAATTACAGTCTCATATACAAGGTATCCCACTGCCAATATACTATCTTATCTCTGTATCTATCCCTGCTTATTTTTTCATTTGTATGACTTATTACTATACTGTGCACGACTAGTTTTCTTTTGGCTATATAGTTTCAAGTTGGACCATGAGATAATAGTTTTCTTGATATTTATATTTGTGATTTGAGTCACCATCTTAGTAATAGTTTGAGAACTTGCCAGTTGACTTCTAATTGATGGTTGTTGTGATGTTGACATTCTTTAGGTCAGACCTGGTGCCTGCCTATGTTCGACTTCTTCGCGATAATGAGGCTGAGGTGCGGATTGCTGCTGCAGGAAAAGTAACCAAGTTTTGCCGAATTTTGGACCCAGAACTTGCCGTTCAGCAAATCCTACCATTTGTTAAGGTACACATCTTAACTTATATTTTGTTTTAAATAGTTTGTTTGATTAGTCTTGATGCAGTTCTGATGTGTGACTTTAGCTTTATAACTTATAAAGTTTGCTTGCTAAGGAATTGTCAACAGATTCATCCCAGCACGTTCGCTCTGCATTGGCTTCAGTGATAATGGGAATGGCACCAGTTTTAGGAAAGGCAAGAATCTTCTGTTGACTTTTCTATATAATTCATAAAACTAACCATGCTCTCCTGATCCTTATATTAATTCATTTTCTGTTGGTGGTTGCAGGATGCAACCATAGAGCAACTGCTGCCTATTTTCCTTTCTCTTCTCAAAGATGAGTTTCGAGATGTCCGGCTGAACATTATTAGCAAGCTTGACCAAGTCAACCAGGTATGGTTTTGCCCGCAACCACTGTTAAATTATTCAACAGACTATTGTCTTAAGGATATTGGTTTATGTTTTCCCATTGAATTTGAGCCGTTCTTGGTAATTTACCTGGTGCAGGGAATTGGAATTGATCTGCTGTCCCAGTCTCTACTGCCAGCAATTGTGGAACTGGCAGAGGATAGACATTGAGGGTTCGGCTTGCGATAATAGAATATATCCCTTTATTGGCAAGTCAGTTGGGTGTGGGGTTTTTCGATGATAAGCTTGGTTCTCTTTGCATGCAGTGGTTAAATGATAAGGTTTGTGCAGCCTTTGAGATTGATAAATAATTTTTCAACATCTCATGCTTATTGCTTTCAGAAAGCCAAGAAGAAGAAGAAAAAGAACTTGATGCTTCTGCTTTTTGTTCTTTCTATTTCATCATCAGAAAGAATTTTGTTACCTTATATTTACTTTTACTTGTCTAGAAGTAAAAACATGGGAATCTTATCTGGTGGTTAACAACTTCCTCTGGTTTTAAAATTTTGAAATGGCAGTAATCTGTCATGCAGTATAGGCTGGGAAACCTCTTTTTTGAAATTTACTGACAAAATTGTTGTTGATGGTAGGTTTACTCAATACGTGATGCAGCTGCTAATAATGTGAAGCGCCTTGCAGAAGAATTTGGTCCTGATTGGGCCATGCAGCATATAGTCCCACAGGTTTCTATTCTTTTCTTATTTTAGATTGGACTAAAATGTATCTATGACTAGGTTTGTAGTTTTATAGCACTAAGGTCTAGTTAGGTACCTTTAGGCTGAGTCATTTGTTACTCTTGTTTAAATCTGGCAATCTGTTGACAGGTTTTGGAAATGATTAACAACCCTCACTATTTGTATCGGATGACCATTCTACATGCAATTTCCCTACTTGCCCCTGTTATGGGATCAGAAATTACTTGTTCCAAACTTCTACCGGTGGTTATCACTGCATCAAAAGATAGGTAAATATTACTAGCTATGACACTTAATTTTTCTCTTTGCCTGATTTAACTTAGCTGTGTTAGCAAATAGAGCTCAAGGGTTTAATTCATTTGCCACACACTTGAACTGTAACTTGTCGAGTATATTTGTTATTAGGTATAGTTTAGATAGATTGGGAAATCCTGTAATGCCTATAGGTGTTTTCTTTCATTTTGTTAACTGTTATAGAAACGACTAGAGAGAGACAAATGATCGATCTGATTTTTAATATTTGGTCCCTGTACATTTATCATCAGCTTCAACAATAGCAGTTGGTGGGTCAATTATGTTTTTATAAATTTGGGCATGGAGTGGAGATAAGTTTGTTGTTGCTTCCATATTAATTAGATCATGAAGGAATAATTATTGCTTGAATCCCTTGCAGGTATTGCGTTCCGGATATTTGGATACTATCCGGAGGCAAAGGAAGTGATTGTCATAAGGCTGCAATTACAGGAGACATGTAAGTCCTGCTGTCCTCCTTTTTCTGTTAATTTGGAGATGTCTAGTGGTACTGTGGCAGTAGATTTGACCAAGTTCTTATTGTTTTCGTCATTATGATTTATCTAATATTCTGTCAATCATTTACCAGTCTCTGAATTCTCAAAAATGATATCCTCTTGTTTGTTTTGCAGAGTGGGAGACCCATTCAAAGACACAGCTAGACCTTCACTTCATGTCCTTATTAAAATGCTTGCTACAAAAATGTTGGTCATGGCTCCTGTCTTTCTTTGAGTAGTTTATAACAATTCCGGGTTTTCCAGTTTATCAGTCATGAGTGCACGTAAACTATTTGATTGACTTGTGTCAATCTACTTTTTATAAGAGCTTTAGTATTTGATCATGATGCTCTCAATACCTTGACAATTTATTAATTGCATCTACTTTTCTTTCCTTGCAGTGATTTTGCTTACAACTATCTTAGTGGTACAACACCAAAGGAATAGGCTTCAAGCTTGCAGTGATTTTGCTTACAACTATATCTTGAGAGATCGAGCAAATTGTATTCTTTTTTATTATCATGTAAAGCTCATGAAACTTGAAAGCTTGTTAAGCTAATGAAAAAGATATAGGCACTTGGACAAGGTTAATTCCTGTGTAAATGTTGGGATGAATACTGGAATGAAATGGTTTTTGGAATCAAGGATATGTTGTTCAATTGTGTATATCTGCTTTTCTATCTCAGACAATTCAATACCAATCGCAAACCATTGTCTAACAAACGAACATAAAGAAAAAAGAAAGAAAAAACTGTTGTCTGAAGCAATAACATACAATAGCTTTAATAGTTTTCCTGTTGTCTTGTTCAAAGTCAGACAATAGTATTCAATTACATTGTTGATCTACAAGCTTCATTCAGACAACAGTTTTTGTACAAATCAATGTTCTCTAAATATTCATTACACGTCAACATTCTTCCAAGGTCTGCCAACTGAAATTACTTTGCACAAGAGTTCTGGTACAAATTGCTGTTGTTCTTTGTGGTGTTCAGACAACAGACTGGGTAGTAGCTGCTGTTGTACTAAATTTTATCAGACGACAGTTTTCTGGTATTGTCTGATTCATGTATCAGACGGCATTGAGATAGACAACAGCAAACCTTATACTCAGACGACAGTGAAAAACTGTCGTCTGATTGAAAAATTGGTGTAGTGATTGCTCACCCTCGAGACCCAACTCAATCAACTTGAGATAACCCCCAGGCTGCAACAGGTCACCAACAATTCTGTCTGGCTCAGTCAAGTCTCTTTCGATGACATGTACACGACGACCTTCCTGTAACAAGAAGCACACGTATGCTCAACTCAAAATCCCAAATCAAAGATGAAGCTAATGGCTCAGCCACTACAGCAATAGATTTCTGGTCCACTTCAGTCAATGCCTATGTAATTCACACATTCTACGCCTTAAGCCTCTCAAATATTACTTATAATCAGGTACGTACAAAGACTTAGCAAAAGCTAAAATACTCTGTTCCTGTCTTACTACTGATTCTGAAGTATGAAACTTCAAGTACATTTTAGACTAGACTACTCAAATTATTACCCAGCAGACACAAATCCAAAGATGAAAAATTATCCCATATCATCTGTACCAAATAAAAAATAAGCCGCTATTGAGAATCAATAATGAACTAACCCTAGTAAGAGTGTAAGCAAGAGCTGCATCGGCAACTCCAACACCGACAATGACGACATCGGTTCTTTTCATCTCCATTTTTAGCTGAAACGCACTATTCCCAAACCCATCATTACTTTTTACGCCTCCCTTTGAAGCCTTGCATGGTTTCTTCACCCCCCCCCCCCCCCCCCCCCCCCCCAAAGTAGTGCTAATGATCATGAAGAAAACAGAGCCCAGCAATGAAACCAAGACCCCACCCAAAACATACTCGTAAGACACCATCATCAACAAAAAATAATGACGTTTTGAAGAATGAAAATGCAGTTTGCTGGGGCTGTACGTTGCTTTGTGATTTCAGTTTTCAGGTTTTGGGATGTGAAGGAGTGACTATCGGCTATTTCCAAAATGACCAAGCCACTACTCCTGAACTCATCATGAATGCATATCCCGAAGTGCTCTTCCTATCTTCCAAACACTCTGCATAATCACTATCAATATATGCAGTCAAATCACCACTTCCTTCCTTCTTGTACAGAATGCCAAAGCTCACAGTCCCTTTCACATATCTTAACACCCTCTTAACCACCATGAGATGAAGCTCTGTAGGTTGTGATATGTACCTACTTATTAGACTTACTGCATAAATTAAGTCTGGACGTGTAAAAGTTAAGTACATTAAACTTCCAACGAGCTACTTATAGAATGTACCATTAACCTTTACTCCATTCTCATCTCTTGAAATCTTGAACCCAGGAACAATAGGGTTTAGGACTTCATTACTTCCTTCCATCCCAAACCTTCTTAATACATCAATTGCATATTTCCTTTTACTGATAAAAATCCCATCTTTTAACTGTTGCACTTCAATTCTAAGAAAATATCTCATTTTCCCTAGGTCCGACATATCGAACTCCTTCATTGTTGGTATATATAACCCCTAGGCACAAATATCGGAAGCACAAGACTCACTAGCTACTTAAAATGATGCCGATAACGCCTGAAGACGATACCGATACCATACAATTGTGGTATCGGGTAGGCCACAAGTAGTCCCACATTGGAAACAAAGGGGAGACAAGTTCATCCCCACACTATAAATGCATGTCTCTCCACTCATTCATGATAAGCCACCACTCTCCATTTACTCCTACCTAGTCTACATTCTTACATGTATCTGACTTAGGCATCGGAGGGTCGAAGGCCAGCTAGCCCAATCTTCCCTTGAACCTCTGTTCATGTTTGATAGGTTTTAGATCACGGAGCTGGCTGCTCCCACCACAACCCCGTTTCTACCACAGAAACATTTGGCGCTAGAATGAGCTCTTCGGTGGTGCCATGAGCAATTTTATTATCTCGCTAGAATTTTTTTTCCAGCAACCAATTTTCTCTCTCCTCTTGAATCTCCCTCTGCTAATGCGCCAAACAGTCATATCTTTACATATCTTTATGAGTTTTCATCTTCCTCACACCAAAAATCAAGCTTTTTGGCTTCTGGGTTTCTGTTCACAATGAGCTCTGAGGAGAGAGAAAGTGGATCTGGAATTTACTCTCTCCTCCATGACTGATTTCTTGTACCATTATGCAGCTCATCTCCTTCATACAGTCTCAATCCAACGTCAACAGGGCCTGGATCTTGAAAAATAACCAAATTTGAGCTTCGGGGTTTTTTTACAAAGAGTTTGAGGAGAGAAAAAGTAGATATGGACTTTTCTCTCTCCCTTCTTCCACCTACTTCCAGTCAACACTGCGACTTACCTCCATCACCTTCATGCTCACCGGCTTCCGACGAGACACCGGTAGCCTCTCCGTCGTCCGGAGACGCCGGAATTCGTCACACGCTCCGACGCCGTGGTCACCCAAAAATGATGTGGACACCCGGGTTCTCCCTCGACACCCGCCCTTCTCCATCTCTCCTCACATCCACTCTGGTGCCAACTGACCACACCACCAATGGTCTCTCTCTCGTCCGTGTAATTGACGTCATCTTCCCAACTCTATCTGTGCAAATCTGGTAATCTCGGATTCATGTATGACAGAGATCAAAGAAGGGGAGGTCGGAGAGAGGGAAAGTTGATCACAGATTTCAATTAACAAATTCTGGCTCTCTTCGTGGCTCATCATTGCCATGACTCCATTCGAGAACCTCCATCAAGTAAACTCAAGCCACCGAGTCGCTCTGGGTCAACCTATCTCAATCTCAGAATTGGAGAGCTGTCTGGTACGACATTGGATGTCTCGGTCTGGTATGACGCTGGAGGTCTCGGTCTCAGTTCAAACCCATCTCGTCGACACCGAAAATTCTCCCAATGGCTCTCGGTCTCGGAATCCCATGGCAATCCGAAGATGGAGGAAGTTATGTTCCTTGGTCAACACTCAAGCACCAGAACAGAGGCTGTCGCCTCACTCTCAAGCTCTCTATGCGCTACGAACAACGTACAGGCAGAAACTATGTGCAGAACCAACCAGTGATGATATCAATGATTAACCTGAGCCTTTTGGCACACAACTTGTCATATATAGAACTTGCCATGATTATTTAATATTACTTACTAACACTGAGATGACAATATCTCTAGTTCACTATTAAACTCTGCAGTGTATTTGCTGCGAGTCTATTGCCATTGACAATTGTCAAGAATCCAAATGGCATCTTCTTTACACAACCTGTGACTAATATGATTTATGTGCTACCATTATAGCTACCGTATATTCATTCATGCTCTGACACAATTCCACTTCGCCCATATATGTGGCTTATGTCTATCTAAATTCAATACCCCATTGATAACATGGTAGCTTGATTCTCATATTTTGGCTTTGCCTAAAATAAAACGGTGTTCAATTCAAACTCGTATCTACAAATACTCAAGTTGTGAGAAACTCAAAAACTGCACTCTGCTGGCTATACTTGCCGTGATGAATCATCAATCTTGACTTGATATACTTTCAACAAAATTTTCGTGCTTTATTAATTAATATTACTGGCATAGTGGCATGCTTGATAATTGACACGTACTTCTCGTGCACACCCTTGCTTACCTGTACAAGCACATGTTAAGATCAATTTTTTTTGGGTCAAGGTAATTTATGCATCAAAGTTCATGCCTCAGCCATATGTGATACCATGTTTTATGGCAATTATTTCAATTATATCAACTGCTGGGGGTCCCATACTGCCATGCATGTTGCATTGGAAATCAAACGTACAATTTAATCTTCCATGAAGAATGGACAAACCTTTATGTTGGGGTAGTGTGTCCCCTATATTCACTTGACCGACACAAGGCTCTAATGCCTCTGTACACGTTGATATGCTCCATTACTCTTTTATAGTCAAGTGCTCGTATAACTCGACATGCCACCAAGTCGGTCTCCAATGCACCTTAGTATGTTGATAACACCACTTATGCTTCCATTCGATTAGTGCACGCAATATTT
Source organism: Rosa lucieae (assembly GCA_024704745.1). Lineage (NCBI taxonomy): Eukaryota > Viridiplantae > Streptophyta > Magnoliopsida > Rosales > Rosaceae > Rosa > Rosa lucieae. The sequence continues at coordinate 41,820,337 of CM045495.1, forward strand.
ATTCAAACATTGCAGCAAAGTTATACGATCATATCATGTTTAACTTAGTCAGTTAAATATTTTGAATAAGATGTTACTCACTTGCTTATTTTTGACAAGGCTCCATCACCCCAACGAGGAACCTTTCTTATATGAGCAAAAGCAATAGCACTATCGGTACTCGCTAGCCGACATGGAGTCTTATATATGGACAACTCCAATCTTTTTACAATATTTTCACCACCTGCGAACAGCTCCAGATAAATTCTCATCTACACCCTTTTAATTTAAGCTAATGCTATACTTCACATGCTTCATTGATTACTACAATCTAAACATGCCTACAAAATGCGATAATTTTAATATCATATTTACTATGCCTTAATGTTGATGCAATGTTTACATGTCTCCATGATTATCAAGTATGACTAAAATGCACAATGTTATTAGTATCTCCACTGCAATTACATGCTATGCCTTTATCTTGATTACATTACTACGTATACACTTGCAATACTCGCTTTACAAATGGTGATATGCATAGATGTCCAAACAATGTCATGCACACAAAATTGTCCATTGAGCATTACTCAATACTCTTATTTACACTTTAATCTTATGTCCACATACTGCTACATACTTAGCACATCTGTTGCTTATATACACATGAAATTTCACTAGCGAGATCAGTCCTTGCTCTCGCCATGATACATGTTCTCGATACTGGGGGACTTGTATGTCATACTCTCCATACTTAGATGGCAAACACTCGCCATGCATGAATGACATACACTCGCCATGATAGATGTTCCCGATACTAAGGGACTTGTACATCCTACCCTCCATGCCTCAGTGGCACATTCTCTCCATGCTTCAGTGGCATATTCGCCATTTTTCAGTGGTATACATACTCACCACGTTTCAGCGATATATCACTTATACTTCAACGCGCGGTATCTTCTTTATGCTTCAGAAACATCTTATCTGTGCCTCAGCAGTCTATTATCTATGCTTCAACGACCTGCACTCGCCACTCTTCAGCAGTATATTATCCATGCTTCGGCGATATACCATCCATGTTTCTGTGATATCATATCTATGGTTCTACATTATATATATTATCCATGCCTCAGCGATATCTTATCTAAGCTTCAGTGGTATCTTATCTATGGTTCAGCCGTATCTCACCTATGCTTCAGCGATACCTCACCTATGCTTCAACAGTATCTTATCTATGCATCAACATTATGTTCTCCATGCTTCAGCAATGTACTCGCTATGTTTTAGCGACATACTCGCTACGCTTTAGCAATACACTCGCCATGTTGTAATAACACCCCCAATACTCCCAATGTTTTCCAATGTTTCAACGATATACTTGCCATATTTTAGTAGCATACTCGCCATGCCTCAGTGGCACATTCTTGACATGCTTCAGCGGCGTGCTCCCCATGCTTCAGTGACGTACTCGCCACGATATACTCGCCATGCTTCAGTAACATCTTATATATACTTCAACATCCTATTATCTATGCCTCAGCAACCTATACTCGCCATACCTCAGCAGTATATTATCCCTGCTTCAGCAATATCTTATCTATGCTTCAGCACCATATTATCCAGCGTCATCTATGCATCAGTGATATATCCTTCATGCTCCACTGACATGTTCTCCACGCTTCAGCGGTATCTTCATTAGACCTTAGCGATACACTTTCCATACTTCAGTGATGTCATATACAAGCTCCGCGATACGTTATTCATGCTTCAGCGGCGTCTCACCCATGTCTCAGGCGACCTACATCCGCTACATCTCAATACGGCGTATTCACCATGTTTTGAAGGACACACTCGCCATGCCTCAACTGCGCACTCGCCATGCCTCAGTGACATATTCAATGTACTCGCCATGCCTTCAGTGCCATATACTCACTCATACTTTAGCTTCACGCTTATACCCTAGCAGGCACTCTTAACTACTTGCCCTAGCGACACTCGGGACTATACTCTTACAAACCTGCCCCTTTGGAACTCGGCCAATTCTCTAATAGTCACGATGTATTCTCCAACGATAGCAATGTGTTCTCCAACGATCTCAATGTATTCTCCAACGATAGCAATGTGTTCTCCAACGATCTCAATGTGTTCTCCAACAATCTCAATGTATTCTTCAATACTCGCAATGTATTTCTAATGATCTTAATGAATCCTCCAATGATCGCCATATATTCTCTAATGATATTCTCCAATGATCGCCATGTATTCTCAGACGACCGCCACGTTTTCTCCAATGATTGCCATGTATTCATCCACGATCGCCTTATATTTTGTCACTGCCTTTGGCAGTTTTCAATGAAATTGGCTCGATATCGCCATTTCTTATCTCTCCATCAAAATATCGCTAAAGGCATGGGCAAGTTGTATAGCAATCAAACTACTGCCAAACGCGAACAAGCTGAAATGGCTATACAAGTCAATATTGCTAAAGGGAATTGTTGTGCTGATATAGCACTATAAATGCTATCTCTCAAACTTTTGTATTGCCAATGTGATCAATGTGAAACGCTTAAATCTGATCAATACTTCAATGCGATCAATGTGAAACGCTTAAATACGATCAATGCGCCAACGCGATTAATGCGAAATGCGTCAATGCGATCAATGTGAAATGCGTCAATGCGATCAATGTGAAATGCGCCAACGCGATCAACGTGAAATGTGTCAATGCGATCAATGTGAAATGCGCCAATGTTATCAATGCGAAATGCGCCAATGCTATCAATGCGAAATGCTCCAATATGATCACAATGAGAAATGCTTCAATACGATCAATGCGTAATGCTCCAATGTGATCACAATGCGAGCAAGGCGAAATGCCTGAATGAAATGCGATCAAGGCGAAATGCCTAAATGAAAGGCAAGCAAGGCGAAATGCCTAGATGAAATGCGGTCAAGGTGAAATGCCTCAATGCGATCAAGGCGAAATGTCTAAATGAAATGCGATCAATGAAATGCGAGCAAGGCGAAATGCCTAAATGAAATGCGATAAAGGTCAAATGCCTCAATGCAATCAAGCTAAACACATGATTGAGATGAAATAGCTACAGGCATAGTTGTGGTGACATAGCCTAGCACTATCATAGACAACACCCAATATCGCCACAACCATGATCACAATATGCTTTCCTTTATACTCGATATCGCCATGTTTATCTCTCCATTACATGATATCGACATGAGTTACCTTTCTCGCATGGTATGGCCATGTTTTCTCTCTATTACATGATATCATCATGCTTTATCTCTATTATACAATATTGCTATGTTTTACCTCTCTATTATACGATATGGCCACAAGTGGTTTCTCCAACACGCGATATCGCCATATGTCATTATCTGATATCGGCATGAGGTATCTTTCTCTAACACACTGTGTCGCCATGTTTTCTCTCTATTATACGACATTGCCATGTTTAATCTCCATTACATGATATCGCCATATTTTATTTGTCCATTACACGATGGGAAATCACCATGTCTTCTCTCCATCATACAATATCGCTAGGTCTCATCTTTCTCCATATGATCGTATATGCCACTACATGCAAAACAAAAGGCTGTGCCAAGCCTAACAATAGCGATATTACCACATAAATTTCAGCCATTATCGGCTACATCCATTATAGCCATAATCGGCTTCACGCCAAAATTATTACTATCGCCACATGCAAAAATGGGCAGACATAGACAAGGCTATCCTTACAGACACCAAGTGTATCAAGTACACCTTATATCGGGCATACCTGCTGCCATATGCTAGCAAACCCCGGTCTAAACCCTCTGAGCTCGGACTCCGGGGACTGGTTACCTTAAGGAAGACATTCTCGCCAAATGTCCAATGAATGCTTGTGCGGTTTTTACTTGGAAAATGAAATCACCACCCTAGTCAAGACTCCTTTTAGCTGGGGACTTGGGGGACTGGGGGTAATGGTTGTACGGAATTCACGTGCCGAGAATCCTCGCCTTGCACTTCTAATATTTCTACCATGACAAACTCCCTACCCAAGAGAACTCTTGACCGGGGACTTGGGGGACTTGTTGGTATATATACCACCTAGGCACAAATATCGGAAGCACAAGGCTCACTAGCTACTTAAAATGATGCCGATAACGCCCGAAGACAATACCGATACTGATACCATCTACTTGTGGTATCGGGTAGGCCACAAGTAGTCCCACATTGGAAACAAAGGGGAGAGAAGCTCATCCCCACCTATAAATACATATCTCTCCACTCATTCAAGGTAAGCCACCACTCTCCATTTACTCCTACCTAGTCTACATTCTTACATGTATCTGACTTAGGCATCGGAGGGTGGAAGGCCGGCTAGCTAGGTCTTCTCTCTGACCTTTGTTCATGTTTGACAGGTATCGGATCACGGAGATGGCTACTCCCACCATAACCCCTTTTCTACCACAGAAACATTCATCATCGACTCTAAAATTCATTGATCATTGCCTCATCATCACCAATATAAATCAAATCGTTAACATACAAACTTATAATCAAAAGTTTACCTCCATTGTTTGTTTTGACGAAAAGTGTCTGCTTACTGTGACATTTCTCAAAGCCCTCCCTTAAGAAATAGGCCTCAATTCGATTGAACCAAGCTCGAGGAGCTTGTTTCAGTCCATATAAGGCTTTTGTTAATTTGAATTCTTTGTGAGGCTCCACCTTTTTCTCATAACCTTTAGGCTGTTCCATGTACACATCCTCTACCAACTCACCATGCAAGAACGTCGATTTGACATCAAGCTAGTATATATTCCAGCTCCTATGTGCTGCAGGGGCAAGGATTACCTTAATTGTGTCCATCTGAGCCACCGGTAGTAGTCAACACCATACTCTTGTGCACAACCTTTTGCGACCAACCGACCTTTATACTTCTCTACCTCCCCATGTTCGTTCATGTACTTACATGAGCATTTCCCAAGCATAATTAGCTATAATGAGCCACACTCATCGCTAGCGGTACCAACAACCACTAATAGTGTGACCTACAGAAACACAGCCAAGCAGCCTATCACCTGAGCCCCGACTTATCCCCAGATCCCCGTTGACTCGCCTCCATGCCAAGATCGCCTCGCTGAAGCATCAAAAGCTGTGAACTGAACCATATCAGTCCCACATCGAAAGCAAGGAAGCAATCAGTCTCTTCCTCACCTATAAAAAGGTTCACTCCTCTCTCCTCATTAATTACGCATTTACTATTTACCTACTATTATTCTGTCAACATAAATACATTGACTAACTTAGGCATCAGAGAAGAGAAGACTGCCTAGCGCGGTCTCCTTCTAACACCCTCGGTATTTCATTTGACAGATAGCGAAAGACACAAGAACATCGCAAGTAGCGGTCCGCCTATCGGACCAGAGTTAACCATGATTTAGCTACCGTTGAATCTTGGACATTAACATTTGTGTCGTCTATGGGTACCCTTGAGCAAAAGGCCGTCCCACCACAACAGCAATCATGGCTAGCGGTAGCAGGGGAGACGCTGATGAGCAAGCAGACCAATCCACCAAACCCCAACCCACCAACCCAACTGGGTATTATTCAACACTTCGCTCAACCTGGGTAAGGAGCCAGCAGTGACTCTCCCGATCCTGCTAACTCAAACTACAGCAGAAGCTTGGCCAAGCAGCAGTCGCTCACCAGGACAGGACCTAGCCGCTATGTATGACCTAGTATTGGCGGACCTCCACAAGGAAAATAGGGAGCACGAGTAGGAGAGCAGAGAAAAGGCTAAGGCCCAAAAGCAAGTGGCTACGCTGATGTCAAGATTCTACGAATTAAAGAGGGCGTTGGAAGAAAACGCAAACCCAGCACAAAGCAAGCAATCACAGAGCACCAGACGTAGTCGGCCCAATGCTGGAGGGTTGGTGCCATAGCCAATCATATTATCATACAGATACAGATACTGCTGAACCCGTCCAAGTTGTTGGGAATGGGTCCACCATCCTCACCACAATTGGTGATAGAGCAAGAAGCGGAGTCACAACCACACCCCAATTGTTCTGCCACCAAAGCAAGAACTGAAGGCCACATGCCTGTCCCCAGGCGAGAGCTGGCACAGTGGAACACCCAAACGGGACCCACTGGAGACGCAACCGCCCTAATCCTTAAAAGAATGCAGCAATTGGAGCAGAGGCTGGAGCCACCCAAAATCCACTTTTCGCGTCAAGGCCAGGACCATTCACCGCCAGAATCCCTACATGCCGTCAGACCAGCACATGCCAAGACGCCAAAGATGCAAGGACCCTTAGCCCATTTCAAATTCCGCTTTTAAAAATGTGTTGTTTGGTTGCTAGAATGACTTGTCCAAGAAAGTGTTTTGTAAATCAACAGTTTGAACCCAAAAGGCCTTGCGATTTCTGGTTGGTGAGTTATCGGGATGTCATTCGTTACATGTTGGTTTCTCATTGGCTCGGGGTCGCGGCGCTGCGGGCCCCTCTCTCGGGTTACCACAGTAAGCGGGCAAATTGTCCCCTTCGTCCATATGGACACCTTGAAGAAGGTAACCAAAAACAAGGGATTCGATGACATCACCCATTGCCACTTGTTCAGCGAGACGCTGGATAGTGAGGCCATGAGCTGGTTGTTCGTGTGTCCGCCAGGATCCATAGATTCATTCCATGCATTGTCAAATGCTTTTCTGTCACGATTCATCCTGCTGTCCACCAAACACCACAACACTAGCCAGCTATTCAACGTCAGGCAGGGCGTGGAAGAAACACTAAAGGCATTCGTCATTGGGTGGAGAGTAGCAGCATCCCGGTGCCGCGTCCTTGATAAAACAATGGTGTTGGCAGCTTTCAAGCAAGGACTTGAAAAGGGGCCATTTCTCTATCACCTAAACTACAACCATCCAAATGCCTCATATGATCACTTCATCAGTGAGGCTGTCCTCCATTCACAAGTAGAATTCATCACATATGGAGAGACCCTTCCACCCCCGGCAAAGCTCAGTCAACCTTCTGCCATCCAATAGGAGACCGGTGGCAAAACTTCTGCTCCGCTGCTAACTAACAAGAAGAGAGAGTGGTGATAGGGCAATTACAAGAGCAAGCGCCAAAAGGATCAGCAGAACCAAAGGGCAACAGCTCGTTCTAGGGAGATAACCATAATAAACAGATAGAATCCTCCCAACGGTACGCAGTTTTCATGGTCCTCAATGCCTCTTATGAAGAAATATACGATTAGTGCAAGGATCAAATCCCGCCGCCACCCCTAAGAAAGTACCCAAGGGTGGGAAAGCCAAGAAACATCGGCAAGTGGTGCAAATACCACGAGGACAGCGTTCATAACACCAACAACTGCAATGCTCTCAAAACGGCAATTGAGACTTTGTATCTTGACGGCAAGTTGGAATAGTTCAAGGTGCGGCAGCCCCCACCAGTGATGGCCAACATTGAGCCCATGCACCACATCAACACCATCGATAGCGGCGCTCCTATCACCAACATGTCTCACAGGGCAAGAAAGGGTTATGCACGCGCTAAGCACCCTAAACAAGTTTGCAACATCCACTACGAAATATCCATTAAACTCCCAAGGTCTGGTTGGGAACCCATTACCTTTTCGGAGGAAGAAGAGTGCCGAGTGCACCTCCCCAAGATGATCTATTCTTGATTGATGCCATGCTCGATAAATGGTTAGCGGGAAGAGTACTTGTCGACAGCGGATCCGCTTTCAATGTCATCTTCAATAACTGTTATAACAAACTCCAGCGGAACAGAAAACTACTTCAGGACCACGAGCCCCTGCTCAGTTTTTCCTGCGATGCCACACAGCCGCTAGGTTTCGACTATATGCGCCTGGCCATCGGCGCCAGCCCATGCACGTTGAAATTACATACTGAATTTATTGTGGTCGACTGCTTCAGCTCGTATAATGCCATCATCGGTCGACCAGAGCTTAACAAACTAAAGTGCATCATCTCCGGATACATTCTTCTCATGAAGTTTCCTACACCCAAAGACACGGGCTGTCTAAAGGGAAGTCAACAGCTGGCACGAGAGTGTTACTCAACAACTATGGCGCGGTCAGCACGCCGCCATGAGATCCTCACATTAGGAAGCCATATGCCATTGGCGGATGCAATCGAAGATCATCGGGACGATGAGGAGAAGTATGTAAAAAATGAACCTGTCAACCCGGAAACGTCTCTACAGGTTATCAACATCTCTGACGAACACCCTGAGCGGACGATCAGGATCGGCACTCAGTTGGCCCCAGAGATAGCTACAGATTTCAAACAATTCCTGAGAGAAAACTCCACCGTCTTTGCATGGTCCTACTCTGACATGCCAGGAATCTCCCCCAAGATCATCACTAACAAGTTGAGCATCAAACCATCTTTCTACCCAATTAAGCAGAAGATAAGAGCCTTTGACGAGGAAAGATATCGTGCAATCAGGGAAGAAGTCACAAAGCTACAGGGCATAGGGTTCATCCGCCAAGTTAACTATCCGCAATGGATTTCCAACTTGGTCATGGTAAAGAAGCCAAACTGAAAATGGCGAATGTGTGTAGACATCAAAGGTCTCAACAAGTCATGCCCTAAGGATAGCTTCCCGCTACCCCTCATTGATCAGCTGGTTGATGCAACAGCGGGCCATGAGCTGCTCAACATGATGGATGCCTTCTCTGGATATAATCAAACCAAGATGCATCCCGGCGACCAAGAGTGCACCACCTTCACAACCGACAAGGGCTTATACTGTTACAATGTCATGCCTTTTAGATTGAAGAACTCCGGAGCAACATACCAGCAGTTGATGAACACCATGTTCGCTGAACACCTCAGCAAGATAATAGAGGTCTACGTGGACGACATGCTAGTCAGGAGCATAAAGGCTAGTGGACACATGGCAAATCTCTGCATCATATTCGCCATTCTCTTAGCCTACGGTATGCGCCTTAACCCAGGAAAATGCTTCTTTGGCGTTACTGCCAACAAATTTCTGGTTTACATCGTCAGCGAGCGGGGCATAGAGGCTAACCCTGACAAGGTGCAAGCCATCCTCAACATGAAGTCCCCAGTGTACAAGGTGGACATGCAAAGCCTCCAAGGCAAGTTAACCGCCCTTTCTCGGTTTATTTCCAAGCTCACTGACAGATGTCTCCCATTCTTCAAGGCCATGAAGAGGACCCATAAGAAAAAAATTGACTGGACCCGGGATTGTGAGGCAGCGTTCCAGCACTTGAAGGAATACTTGGCAGCAATCCCACTTCTGTCCATTCCTGTACAAGGCGAGGTACTCTACATATATCTAGCGGTATTCTCTTCGGCGGTTAGTTGTGCAATCGTAAGAAGGGAAAGACAGGATGAACCCCTAGTATTTTATTCCGGCAGAGGCATGATCAGTGCTGAAACTAGGTACACCCCCTAGAGCAGCTCGCCCTCGCACTCATCGTTGCCGCTAGACTCCTCTGCCAGTACTTCCAAGCCCACACAATCCACGTCCTGACAAACCAACCGCTAAGGCAGGTCATGCAGAACCCTGGGCACTCTGGACTCCTCATTAAATGGGCTATTGAGCTCAACGAGTTCGATATTGAGTACAAGCCACGTACCGCTATGAAAGGCCAAGCGGTAGCAGACTTCATCGCTGAACTCACCGAGGTTCAGGATGAACCCAGCCCCCGGGAAGAAGAGGGCCACAAGGAAATAACAACTGCTGAGGAACCAGCGCTCAAATAGCAGTCAAACTGGAACCTCCATGTGGATGACTCCACCTGTGCCAAGGCCTGCGGCGCCGGAATTATCTTAACAGGACCTGAGGGACTAAACGTGGAGTATGCATTGAAGTTCAATTTCACAGCCTCAAACAACATAGCAGAGTACGAAGATCTCATCACAAGCTTGTTTCTAGCCATCGACTCAGGCCCTGAGAGTGTCAACATATTCAGCGACTCCCAACTATTCGTCAACCAGGTCAACGACAATTTCCAAGCCAAAGATAAACAGTTGGCGGCGTACTTGGAATACGACAAGACCCACATCAGGAAATTCAAATTCCACAACATCACACAAATCCCCGGGAAAAGAACGCCAAGGCAAACTCCCTGGCTAGATTGGCAATCGCTCAACCACACTAGAGTACGGCGAACACAAGGGTGGAATGTCTTGACAAGCCAAGCATCACCAAAACCCTAGCGGAAATCTTCAACATCGAAGTCAACCCCAGTTGGATGGATGAAATAATCGACTACAAACTTAATGGCACATTGCCAACTGACAAGGTCGAAGCACGACAACTCAAGCAGAGAGCAACCCGCTACAAGATCCAGAATGGCAAACTTTACCGCAAAGGGTTCACACATCCCAACCACCGGTGTCTAACCCTAGAGGAGGGAAGGGTCGTTTTAGCAATGATACATGCTGGGGAGTGTGGAAATCACTCAGGCGCCAGGTCATTGGAAAATCGCACAATGCGACAGCGATACTTTTGGCCCACGCTCGGCGACGATGCCAGACAAGTCTCAAAATCTTGCCACAAGTGTCAACAGTGTGCTGACCTCCCTCATGCCCTGGAAGAACCCCTCTCAATAATCATTGGCCCATGGATTCACTCCACCTAGGGCCTCTACCTACTTGGCAAATTGCCAACCGCTAAGGGGCAGTTCAAATACATCATTGTTGCCAACGATTACAACAGCAAGTAGATTGAAGCGGAACTGTTGACGGCAATAACTACAGCCAAGGTAACTCACTTTCTATGGAAGAACATCTACTTCCGCTATGGCGTCCCCCATACCATCATCCCAAACAATGGAACACAGTTCAACAACAAGGAGCTCATATCTTTCATGGCCAACCTGGGCACTAAGTGGAGCTTTGCATCTGTCGCTCACCCCTAAACCAACAGCCAAGTTGAAGCGGCAAACAAGATAATCAAGAAACTCCTAAAAAAGAAGCTCGATGATGCTAAGGGTTTATGGGCGGAAAGGCTACCTGAAGTTTTGTGGGCCATCAGAACTACCCCAACATCAACTACAGGTGAAACGTCATTCTGCATGATGTTTGGCATTGAGGGCGTCCTACCCATCGAGGTCACCCAGCCTACCGCTAGGGTCGAGGGCTACTGCTCCGAGACCAACGGCAAAGGTATCAACCTCGACAAGGATCTCCTCGAGGAGAAACACCACAAGGCCCATGTGCATAACCTATAAAACAAGCAGCGGGTATCGCATTTCTACAATGCCAGAGTTAAGGCCCGGAACCTCCAACTGGGGGACTGGGTTATGAAGGAAGTCATTCCACCGCCAACGGCACTCCGCCCAACTTAGGAAGGACCATACAAAATTGTGGAAGTCGTCAGCCCCGGCACCTTCTACTTAATGGTCAAGGATAGCGTCACAATGACCCACCCTTGGAATACCGAACACCTTCGGTATTATTACAAATAGTCCTACCGCTACCCAAGAGCATCTTGACTTAGCTAAATTTTTGTTCAATTTTTAGCTTAGGGAATCTACCCAACGGGTACAACCCCTCTTTTGTAAACGTTGATCTGTCAGCTATTAATGAAACGAGAAATCAGTCAAACCATTGCTACCAAGTCTAGCACAAAAAAAATTAACTGGCAATTTCAGCGGATCACGTCCACTACACGGTGCACTTGGAACAATCTTAATTCCTTTAATATTTCATTGACTAACAAAAGCACAAGTCAAAACTCTAGCGGCATATCATTATCCAAACAAAATAATCATATTATCTACCAGTTCCATACTTTGGCAACATTTCAGAAAAATAACGATACTTCATATATTTAGGGTCGGGACTCTCCGGCTAAAAATATTGTCAAATTACAAAAAAAAAAAAAAAAAAACCTTAGAGGCAATACTAAACAAAAAGAAAAAAAAACAAAACAAAGAAGCAGCGCCACAAGGCTTGGATGATCTTTAGGGGCCATGGGGAGCAGCTGCGACATCTTAACCATCCACCGGCGGCTGTGGCGAGGCCAGGCAGCTGGTCTGATTAGACCCGGGAGTGGTGGGGCTCGGCGTCACCACTATGCCATCCGCTAGAGTGTGAGCCGCCATGAAGTCATCAAAGGAAATTTTGAACTGAGTGGGAGGTGGAGTCCGTTGGGAGTCGTTTGTCGGACACTTACCACTCTCGTCACTGCTTGAGCGGACACCCTTGCAGAAGGTCCATGCTGACCCGATGGCCCGATAGGCCCAGATGCTTTCACCCAGTCAATGGCACCCTTCTTGTTCAGCAGGTCCAAGTTGGCCGCTGCGCGAGTCTTCGTCGCCTCCGTCAGGGCTTGCTTGTAGGCCTCAACGGCGACGACCTTTGCTTGACTCTTTTCAGTCCCCAGCCGGGTAACCTCGCCCTCCAACTTCTTCAGCTCCTCAGATTTGGTGGCAGACTCTCACTGAAGGATATTAGCCCGCTTACCCTTAGCCGCCAACTGTTCCTTAAGCAAAGCTATATCTTGCTCCAGCCGGGATACTTGATCGTTCTGCTCAAGGTCCCGCTCAATAGCGACGCCCAACTTGCCGCTGGCATCCGCCAGGTCGCACTCTGCCTTGGTCAGGATACGCACTGTTTCTGCCAGCTTATCATTGGTCTCCCCCGACTCCCTCAGGAGACCTTCAAATTCCTCATTCAGCTGCCGCTAAACATGAGGCTGCTTCGATGTCGCCAGGAATAGTTCGTGCAACCCAACGGACGGGTGCCTGAATGCTAAACTGAACGGAGACTGTTGAATGGTCGTGGAGTGGACAGTCTCATCCAACCCGCCAAACCCAAGACATTTGCACAAGTGAAAAAGAAACTCCCTCTCGGGATCAGTCAGGAACTCCGCGCAAGCTGTGAGGGAGTCCAACCTGCTCGATGACACCTCCCTGCCGGCAGTAGCGGTCATAGTTCGTGGGGCTAGCCTCGCTCTCTTTTGCAGCTGGCGCACCCCAACTGGCACAGTATCGACTGCCTCTTCGCTTTCATTGACGTCGTTCTGACGCCTCTTCTAAAGGACGGCACCCTGATCGGCACTGCCTGCTCTCTCTGAGGCCTACGCTTAGCGCCAACCTTCTCCCTCACCTTGCCCTGGGTGGCACCAGATTTACTCCAGCCCACAGCACCAAGCTCGGCCCGAGACTCTTGCACCACAGACTGACTGGCGGCGCCAAGGTCTGAGGGATGTGGCATGGGCATCACAATTTTGGTCTCGACCTAGTTCAACTCCAGCGTCTGAGGGTCAACAGCGGTTTGTTTGGCATTGAGCCCGACGGCATACATGCCTTCTAGAAAGTTTTGCAACTCCGCGCGGTCCCTCGCTTTAGCAAAAAGGCATCACGGCTAGCTTTGTTACCAGAGGTGAATCTAGACAAACATAACGTTAGTCAGCATTGGACAAAATTAAGTAAACCACAAGTTGGTGGGAGACGCTTACCAAGGGCGCGCGTCAACTTCAAATCGACCAACAGCTCCCAACCGGTGAGCAGACAAAGGTCAAGGCGGCTGCGATTCTGCTAACACCCTTTGATCCTTGCTACGCGGCACTGCTCCTTGCGCGTCAACATAAAGCGCAAGCCCGCGGCACAAGTACACAAGCAATATTAGAAGAAAAAAACCAGAGGCATGATGCGCAAACAATATACCGCCAACATTAGTCAGTGGGAACTGGCGACAACCTCAGATAGGCTAAAGCTCGGACTTGATCCTAAAACTGGGGACTTTTGTGTTCACCCCCGCGTCGAACTCCAAACCCTCCGTCACCACACAGAAGGTCGCCTACCAGGGGGACATAGAATCCTTCAGATTCTAGATCAGCTTAGGTCGCCCCTTGACGTCACCACACAGAAGGTGGCCTACCAGGGGGACATAAAATCCTTCAGATTCTAGATCAGCTTAGGCGCCCCTTGACGGCGGCTCAAATTCATTTGCCCGCTACAACCCTGGCGCTTCACGTACACAATTTATAAAAATGAAGCACCTCGGCCACCGTCGGACCTTCGCATCCAGACAACTGCCAGAGCGAGTTCAGCGCCATCAACAGCCTCTACATGTTAGGGAAAATTTGCCGAAGGTGAGGTCAAACTCGTATAGCATGATCTAAAGGTTGGGCAGTAGCGGAAAGGTGTCACCCTAGAGCACTGCCTCATGTACAATGGCATAGCCTGCCGGCAGCAATTACGCCCTCTCATCTTTCCCCGGTGAACGCAACTTCACCACGCTAGGAAGGCGAAACACCCTTTTTATCTTTGTGATGGCGGACGGCGACATCGACCCTCTCGCCTCATCAACGGGAGTACTGTCCCTAAAAACCCAAGCGGACTCTATCTCCTCTCCAGCAGCATCATCATGAGCAGACCCACTCGTAGCACTATGGCTAGCCAGCCCATCCTCATGCTGCTCACGAGCAGCTGTATCCACTCCTGCCGCTGACGTTTCTGGGCGTCCAGCACGGGCCATGGCTACGTCCCACGGAATGGTTTGTAAAGGTTGGATATCTAGTGGTTCCGGCAGTGAGGTTCCTGTAGGGGAAAACGGACGCAACGAATCAACAAAAACCCTATCGGAACCGCTGAGCGACACGTCAGACCCGGAATCCTCACTGCTCGAGATCTTTATGACGCTAGCCATCTCAAACACCCTAAAACCTAAGAGTCAATTCCACAACAATCTAAGCTATCCATATGGTAGATTTTATCTAAGAACAACCATACCCAGAAAACCCAGAAAGTACCAAAACAAGAACACAATGTATATATGCATCCAAAACCCATATTCGACCATCTAGCAAGTCCATAAACCCCAACTCTCTGCCTCAAACACCCAAACCCATCCCCAAAACCCCCCCTAGACCCTCCATCCCACCATACAACAACAAAAATCACTTTGATTAACACAGGCATCAACAGACAGAAACAAGAAACAACCAAAAATGGGTACGGGACTCAGAGCACCAACCTGATGTATGGGAACCTCGGTATGCTTGAGGAGGCTTGTTGTCACTCTGATAAATCTCTTTTGCCCAGCAACAAAGCACTCACCCGATTTTCAGAGCATATTCTCAATCCTCAAAAAGCAGAGCTTGAAGACAACGAATTAGGTTTCAAGTCCAGAAAATTTCAAAAGCCCCTGAGTTTCCCTCCCTTTTATGTCAACATTAATCAGATCAAGGTTATTTGCTAAAAAATGACATCGTACTAGCACCATACATGTGTCCCACGATCGCATTCACTATCTGGATTAACCGAGGCGTCGCCTCGGTTACAAAATCAATAATTACTCGCATTAATGGCGAAGAGGCGGGCGTGCTTAGGCGACGTACACCCACACTCCAACCCAATGCATGGTGTCCATGTGTCGGGTGATGTCAGACGAAGCGTCTATCCGAAGTCGCCACAAAATGCAGGTATACCAATCTTGCAAGCGAGACAGATGTTGCTAAGCGGGACTTCTCCCTTTCAGCTTGCAAGCAGGACAGTCGCCGCTAAGTGCAACACCGCTAGCGGGACTTCTCCCTTTCAGCTTGCAAGCGAGACAGTAGCCGCCAAGTGCAACACCTAGCGAGACTTCTCCCTTTCAGCTTGCAAGCGAGACAGTCACCGCCAAGCGCAACACCTAGCGAGACTTCTCCCTTTCGTCTTACAAGCGACAGTCTCCACTGAGCGTAACACCGCTCGCGGAGCTTCAAACAAGAAGGTCCCCGCGACACTTCTTACCGCTTTCTATCAGCGGAGGGACTTTAACCAACGATGATTCCCGAGGCAACACCTCATTTTGACGATGACCGCCACGCGGCGTCACAGTCAAGGCATGTTCCTCCGGAACAAGTAAGGGGACACGTCAACACAGTGTTCGATGGCTTTGATCAAGCACGTTGACCCCCTCCACTCAGGTAGCAAAGATTGGGCTCGCTACCCAACACCCCTTGCTCAGTGCATATCCCCCTCACCAAACAATACACTGGCCAAACGGAGGTCTATCTTAGCCGGGGAGTGAGGGACTCCCTGGGGGGCCTAGCAGGGGCCCACCCAAAAGGATATAAAGCATTTGCTCATAACAAAGCCATGGTTGACAGCGCACTGATGCTAATTATGCTTTTGCCAGTCTAGCAGAAGTAATGCTTCAAACCGCTAGGTAACCCCCTAACCAAGATTGCCCTCCTTGACTGGGGACTTGGGGGACTTGTACTTATATGAGCATTTGCCAAGCATAATTAGCTATAATGAGCCACGCTCATGCTACCGCCAGCGGTAACAACAACTACCAACAGTGTGACCCACGGAAACACAACCAAGCAGACTATCACCTGAGCCCCGACTCATCCCCAGATCACCGTTGACGCTCCTCCACCCGCCACACCAAGATCGCCTCGCTGAAGCATCAGAAGCTGTGTACTGAACCATATCAATCCCACATCGAAAGCAAGGAAGAGATCAGTCTCTTCCTCACCTATAAAAGGTCCACTCCTCTCTCCTCATTAATTACGCATTTACTACTTACCTACTGTTATTCTGTCAATATAAATACATTGACTAACTTAGGCATCAGAGAAGAGAAGACCGCCCAACGCGGTCTCCCTCTGATGTCCTCTGTATTTCATTTGACAGATAGCGGAAGACACAAGAACTTCGCAAGTTGCGGTCCGCCCATCGGACCAGCGTTAACCAAGATTTAGCTACTACTGAATCTTAGACATTAATAGTTCAAGTTTGTCTTATAAACCCACTTGACCCCAATTTGTTTTGCTCATTCAGGTAGGTCAGTGAGAAACCATGTTCCATTCTTCTTAATGGACTTGATTTCAGAGTCCATTGCTTGTCTCCAATTATCACTCTTAATAGCCTCTTTAAAACACATAGGATCTATACTTGCAAATAATGCCAAATTTACATCGATGGCACCTTATGAGAGCCCTTCACACGCACATAATCGTCCATCCAATCGGGTGGTCTTCTATTTCTTCCTTCTTCTGAACTCGAGCTTAAGGGACTTGAAGACACAACTGCATCTATAAAATTTGGTACATCTTTATTGTTTGCCTCATCACCAACATCAGCTTCATCATCAGAATCACTTGAATTATCAACTAGCTCATCATCACTTTCTCCCCACTTTAAGTTAACAAACACTTGTTGCTTATAACTCTTGTCCCAGTCCCATTCTCTATTTTCCTCATAAACAACATCTTGGCTGATGATTATCTTCTTTGCCACATGGTCATATAGCCTGTAACCCTTCAACTCATCACTCACTCCTAGAAGAACACAACTAATGCTTTTATTCTCCAGTTTAGTCCTCCTAGTATTAGGTACATGCACATGACAAACACACCTGAAAGCCTTGAAGTGCCCAACTAATGGCTTGACACCACTCCAGACCTCTTCTGGTGTTACGTTCTTCAAAGCTACAGTAGAGCATCAATTTAACACATAGAAAGTCTAATTTACAGCTTTAGGCCAAAAGGTTTTTGGAATCCACTATACCACAAAGTTAATCAGACAACTGTCAAACGACTGTTGTCTGAATGAAAAACCTGCTGTTGTCTAGTAGCCTGATGTCTGATTGACCTCATTCAGACAACTGTCGATAACAGTTGTCTGTTTCTTAGTCACACAACACGTATAAGCAAAAATTTGTTGTCTGAATTTACCCAAAATCTAATGCGTGTTGACTTAGACAACTGCTTGTTATTTTGGTGTTGAGTGAAATTATTTAGGACAACTATTTTCTAAATGTTGTGTTGTGTCTAATGAATCTCCAACAACAAAAATACGTGAATGCTGTTGTCTGAAATGAACCTCAGACTACAGATACTTTTTTCCCCTGTTGTCTGAAATGTATTTAAGATAACAGATTGCAAGATGTAAGTGTTGTCTGAAAGCATTTGAGATAACAATGTGTCGGAAGCATCTGTTGTCTTGAATGAACCTCAGACTATACATAATTTTTTCCCCTGTTGTCTGAAATGTATTTAAGATAACAGATTGCGAGATGTAAGTGTTGTCTGAAATCCATTAAGATAACAATATGTTGACTGCATTTGTTGTCTTGAATGAAACTCAGACATTAGTGATAGTGTGGTCATGTCGTTGCAAGGAATTGCACACAATGTATCCTTTACTAAAACTATTGTCTGAATGTTCCTCAGACAATAGGTATTATGTGTGTAAATTTATGTGTTTTCTGATGATACTGTACTACCATAGTTAATAGCCTTATATATGTTGTTTGAATTGAATAAGCACTACTGATTCTGGAAATAGGCAAATATGAAACACAAATTAGTTCAAATGTCATTTACTAGCACAACATTGTCATACATTGCCAAAACACACCGAAACTAGAAATAGGATACCCAATTGTATAAAGTATTTCTTACATATCAATTCAAAGTACTAGCTACTGATCATGTCCAACCAAAACATAACCACAAACTTTGAACTAGGTCTCCAAGAAGTACCAACACAAATCTTACATATATGTTTTAACCACAAACTTTGCCCACTCAATTCTGACCACATCGATATCCTCCTGGGAATATGCTGCTTTACTTCTTCTCTCCCACTGAAACAAAATGGTTTGTACTTAGTAGTTGACATAATTCCTAAAAACAATCTATAGAACTCAATTGTGCAACAACAATGAATCTATGCAACATATATATATATATAGATATATATATATATATATATAAGAAACTCTAACCAGCCAATAAAACAAGATTCTATAGAACTTCTAAGCAATACACAGGTAATTGGCATGAAGAGATAACATATATATCTTTACTGTATCAAGGCCAAGATACATGGACTAAATAGAAGAACATTAATTGCCAGTGAGCAATCAACAACCAAAACTATATATACATATCCACCAGAATACATGCAAAATCACAGTAACCCATATTTCAATAACCATAATCCAAGCGACCTCAACTAGTTTTGCTTACCTTGCTGAAAAAGTCCAAGTTGTTTCATTATCTGGAAGCACAAAACCATATACAATCAGCTCTTTTCATTTATAATATTTAAATGCTGCAATAGCCTACAAAACATAAAACCAAATACAAACCAGATACCAACCAACCTTCCCTATCAATAGCAATAGATGAACTATCAAAAACAACTCTAGGCAAGGCTGAAATTATAAATCAACATGCATGTTATCACCCAATGCCTATACCATATACCTTTAGTAGCTATATAAACACCAATATTAATAAAAACCAAAGGAGAGCTTTAAATGTAGGTATTCTATTATAATAAATTCAATGTTAACAAGAACGCATACATCTAGTTAACCTGTAACAAAACTTAAAGATAAAAACAGATGAACTTGATTCCCACACTAGAGACCATCCAATGTATTTCTATTAGTTGGATATGAGAATCTAAGAAATGGAGATAGATTCTTCGAGTACTGGCATCAACTATAATGGGTTTTGTGTTTCAAGTCAACTGATGATAATGTTCTCTGTTCCAGTACTCTAAAAAACTAAATCCGCCAACCACTTCACTATCAACTACTCTTGACATTACTTGTATATATAGCTGTGAATTAAAAAAGAAATAGTGCAGTGGTGATGTGGGAATCAAAAATATATATGCAAATTGCATGGTCCTGCTAGCTGCTCAGTTGAATAAGGTTGTTTCTTCAATATTCATGTATTCATATATAAACGTAATTAAATCAAGAGCATAGTGGCTTCAAAACATTAAGACCTAACGAAAACTGCACCTGCAGTTAGCTAGCAGCTGAATAGAAATTATCAAAATTTACTAGACTTTAAGTAGCTAGTTGGTTAGGTTCCTGATATGATCATGAATAAAGTTCTAATTCAAGGGCTTACTGGGATCAAGCTTGGCACTAACTAGCAGAAAAGGTTTTACCTTGCAATTCCTCGAGGCGACAAATGATCCCTATAGTGGATAGGAAGCCTCCGGCTATAACTATGATCAAGAAAGGAAAGCAATTTACTATCAGTACCCGCCTGAGTTAAGAACCACACTGAAGGAAAAGTAAAACAAAACGAACAAACTAAAGCATAAACCCAAAGCAAAACAGAAAGCCAAACATGGATAGAGAGTAACGATAGTACTACTAGTTGGATAAAAGAGTAGCAACTATCTGTTAGTCATAAGTTTTGAGACCATTCCCATGATTTTCACAAAGCAAAATTCAATTCAAAATGTCCTAGCTCCTTCGGATAAATGCTTACAGTTATCTTATTACTTTATGAATCAGCAAGAAAACTGAAAACAGCCACAAACTAATACCAGCAAACAAGACATACTCCTCATATTCTATCTCCAATGCCACAATTGTTGAGAGTTCGAAAGCCCATGCTTATTTATTGAAATTACAATTCAGCTAATGATCAAAAATTTTGAATAAATGCACTGCCCGATGGTATGAGATATAAACACATTAGATCTTGGAGTAATAATTTCTGGAGAAAAAATTAAGCTAACAAGTTTTACACCAATAAAAATCTACATAAAGCTGCCAAATTCTCCTCTTTCTTCTCTTCTTTTCTTATTTGAATTCGGAAGCATATCTTATGCTCTTGTTTCCATAGAGGAAGAGGCTTGTCCAAAAAACACAGTGAACTATTCTTATTAAACCTGAATCAATAAAATTCAGTCCTTCCAACTATATCACAAGCGTTTAAACCAATGCGAAAGAACCATATTTCACCTACATCAAATTGTGTTCATGAAGTGTCAATCGCCACCTACCTAACACAAAACTACATTACCTCATTATCTTTCAGTTACTTTTATTCCAAATTGTACATTGCATCTACGGTCTCTTCAATTCTCATGCCATCGAAAACTTAACATTTGCATACAAACACATAGCAAGGGAAAGGCAATCAAATTGCATATTCAAGTATAATTGTGAAGAAAATTAGATCAAATCCCTAGAAATAACCTCAAATTGGGGCTTCGTTTCTGGAAATGAGTTGGTCTGTAGAAGACGCAATTGGGTCGAGAGAGGAAGAAGACGACTGAACCAAAGCAAGAGAGGAGAGCTCTCTCTCTGTGTTTTGGTGGTGAAGAGAGTTATAAATTGTTTCTTATTTTGGTATTCGGAAGCAGGAAGAGTCTCTACTCTGTGGATTAACAAGTGCAGGTGGTTAGCAGATTCAGCTCCGCCATCGTCTAATAAAAAATTTCAAACGAAATAGTCGTCACTCATCGTATAATCAGAAAACTGAAAGAAAATGACGCGCAGAGTTACTTACCATCTTAAAATCTGTGTGAATCACAGTCTTCTCTCTCTGCTATATCGGAGGTTGAAGTCACTGAATAATCAATTTGAATTTAGCCACTGAATAATCAAAATCTAATATGAAAAGCATGATTCTTACAACAACAAAAAGAGACGGAGTTTGATCACCTTTGAGCCCCCTCAAGTCAAAAAGCTCAGCAGCTCCAGAAAGACCCCAGAAGAGTTGGAATTAGAGAGAACCCATCAAAGTTTCAGAGCAACAGTGGCGAGAAAAGGTGAGGAAGAATCAAAAGGGTCTTGAATTGGAAGGGAGAGAAATAGAAAAGTGAATTCTTTAAGAACAAAGATGAGTTATGAAACCCAGAAGATTTAAACCAACAAGAACGAGGGTGAGTCTCGGTCGACGGAGACAGCCCACTGAGAGTGTATCGAGTGTGAGTGAGAGCGAGAGTGAGTGAGATAGAGGCTCGATGAGGGTGAAAGGGTGAACTGGATTGAGGGTGAGGGGGATTCATAGTGAGTCAGAGCGAGGCTGAGAGCAATGGTGAGTGAGAGAAAGGCTGAGAGCGATTTTGGGTGGGAGAATGACCTAATTTTTTAGCCGAGGGAGGGAACACAATTTTGGTGAGTCTGAGAGGCTGAGAGCGATTTTGGGTGGGAGAATATGACCTAATTTTTTAGCCAAGGGAGGGAACACGATTTTGGTGAGTCCAAAGAGGCCGAGAGCGGTTTGGGTGGGAGATCGAATGACCTAATTTTTTAGCTAAGGGAGGGAAACAAGATTTTGGTTTTGAGTGGAAAAAAATAAATTTAAATTAATTGTCTGTTTGTTTTTTCCATTATTCAGACAACAGATGTCCTTCTTACTGTTGTCTGAAATCTCTCAAATTTAACAAATAATGATGTGTTGGATGAGTAGAGGTGAAACGACCGGTTTAAAAAATCTGTCGTCTGATTAACTCAGACAACAGCAAAAACTCATGTGTTGTGTGATGACTGTCGTGTGATTAACTTATTCTAGTAGTGATCCCTTTCTCGGACAGCATACATCTCACCAAGTTCCTCATAGTCCAGTTCTTTCTTTCTGCAACTCCGTTCTGCTGAGGAGTGTATGCAGTTGTTAACTGACTCTTGATCCCATTATTCTTGCAAAATTCGTTGAACTCTCCAGATGTAAACTCTTCCCCTCAATCCATACGCAAGCATTTAATAACAAGACTAGTTTCTTTCTCCACATAAGTCTTAAAGTATTTGAAAACAACAAATGTCTTTGAATTTTCAGTTAGAAAATATGATTAGGCTTTTCTGCTAAAATCATCGATGAAGCATAACATGTACCTTTTTTGACTATTAGAGATTGGAGAAATCAGTCCACATAAATCAGCATGAATAAGTTCTAACCTCTGAGAAGCTCTCCAGGTACTAGTTTTTAGAATAGGTTCCCAGTTGTTTACCCTTCAAGCAATATGTGCACACCACATAAGTTGGAACCTGAGGTAGTCCATGAACCATTTTCTTGAGTTGCAAGGCTCTTAGTCCTTTGTTGCTGATGTGACTGAGTCTGCAGTGCCAAAGGCGAGTGAGATCTTGAGCAGTAGTGTTGAAGCAGGTTTCCTCGTTTGACTGGGAAAGAGATGACTGAGACTTTGCCACCAGAAGGAACATCTGATTAGCCATCATTTTAGTCTGAATGATTAGTCTTCTCTGTGGGTGGTATATCTTGCATTTTTCCGACTGTATAAGAATGGCAAGACCTCTCTCCTGTAATTGTCCTATGATCAAGAGATTGTTCTTCAACTCGGGTACAATGAACACCTCAATAACAACATAATTGACCCCCTTCACCTCCAGTTTGACATTCCTTTTGCCAGCAACCTTCATTCATGTATTGTTTCCCAGTTTCACTTCTTGTTGAAAGCCTTCATTTAACTCAAAAAACAGGGACTTATCACCACACATGTGGTTGCTACAACCCGAGTCTATGAACCAAATTCTTCTCCACTTGCTCCAATGTCTTCAACATAAGCCATTAACAGCATTTCCTCCTGCTCATCCAGCTCTGCGTAATTAGCTTGCTTATCCCAAGTGGGACATTTATACTAGAAGTGACCGAGTTTGTGGCATCGGTAACACTCCACATTGGCTTTGTTGAATGCTTAACGTCCTCTTCCTCTACTCCTGCCTCTGAATGAAACTCTACCTCGACCTTTTCCACCAGTTCTCTCTTCACATGACACCTTAAGAGCTTGTTCTACACTATTCTATCTCCAAAGCTTTTGTTCATGAACAATCAGTGAGCTTTGTAGCTCATCAATCAAAAGCACATTAATATTCTTTGATTCTTCGATTGAGCAGACTATGTAATTAAATCTCTCAGTCAAAGTTCTAAGGATATTTAATTTCCACCACAGTTACATCTTTCATGTCTTCTCCATTTACACGCATCTTGTTTGCGACTGACATAACCCTAGAAAAGTAATCTATAACAGACTCACAGTTTTCATTTCTATGGTTTCAAAGTCTCTCCGCAGGGCTTGAAGCACAGACCGCTTCACTCATGCACTCCCTTCATATTTCTTCTTCATCGAATCCCAGGTTTGTTTCGATGTATCACTATGTCAAAAAACGAATCAGACGACAGTTTTTCACTGTCGTCTGATAGTGAAAATTGTTGTTGTTAATACTCATGCCGTCTGATGCAAGTATCAGACGACATTGCGAAACTATTGTCTGAATCCAATTTGGACAAGCGGTAGCATTAATATGCATCTTGTCTGAATACCAAAAAGGACGACATAAAACTATGTAGAATCCGTTGTGCAGTCATATTAAGTCGACCGTAATCTCATGGAAAGTAACTTTTGAAGCAAAGTTTGACAAGATTAGTTGAGTAGAAGCTGTTGTCCCTTTAAATGTTCCACATTATTTTTTTGAGATAACGTTGTGTGAATTGAAGCAAAACAACAGAAGTTTGTAGAAAGCATTGTGTGTTTGGGTTTGATACTACATAACATGGTACTTTATTGTTGTGTCTTTTTTCGTTAGGCAATTGAAAGTGTTTGAAAAATATTGTAGTTAAATTGTTCATACAACAGTTTTTGAATTCTATTTTATGATGTTCCATTGTTAGACAACAATTTCTATTTGGAATGAAATGGCATGAGAGAGTCACAAGACATATATATTACTAAAACCAATTGACTAACATATTCGAAAACACATCCATTGATTGAACATTCAAAACCAGTTGATTACATCATCATCCCAACATCAACAGACTAATCCTACCTAAACATGAAGGCCAAAAACATCAAGGCTAGAAACATATTGTACTTGTCCATTTCCTTCTCTCCATCAACTTCCTCTATACAGTTCCTTCTTCCTTCTCAGCAACAAGATATGCAGAGTATAACTCAATACCAAACTAACCAATCATGCTAACAATAGCTTTAGCAACCTAGACTTCCATGATTTTTTCCATCACTTCACACATATGTCCCTGCACAACAATAGTGGATGACTGTGCAAACTATAATAGGCCAGACTGAGCAGAAATCTAACCAAAAGCAAGACTGAAAATCAGTTTACAACTGTTAGTTGCATCCAACATTCTTGGTGAAGGGTTATTCCATTTTTCATTTTCCAAATCAATAACCAAAAGGCATTGTTTTAGATAAATTTATGGTTACACAAATTGAAAACAAAAAATGAAATGAAATTAAGATTGTAAAAAGCAAACCTTGAGGCATAAAAGCATTCATTTTGGCATAGGATGTCTGTGTGTAATCAAACACTTTTTACTTTTATTTTTTCATTGCAATGCCAATCTACATAACTGTTAGTTAAATGTACCTCATGCTTCATGCTCAGGGTGCAGCTAAGAGAACTTCTGATGCTACACTTCTCCACTTCAAAGTTTAATTAATATAAATCCATCAACCAAAAGTCTAGCTTTTAATTTTACAAAGCTTAGTGAATGCAAAATCGCAGAGAATGACAGCAAAGTGGTTCTAAATAAAACTTAGAAGTTAAATCAGCTTTTCCTCCTCAAAGCGAGCCAATAGATCATCGGAAAAGAATATAATACACCTATAATAGTATGATTAGTTCATGATAGATAAAAAATAGAACATAATCAAAACTCATACCAAAATTAGCAATAAAACCTCAACTTTCTCAGCTTCCCCTAAATCCCTTCCCTCAATTCCAAACTCCATACCAATGCAGCCAATTCGAATCTAAACGTAGATACATGAGAACCAAATTGTGATGTAAAAGTTCAGCCCATTATACCTCAAATTGAAGTTTCCAGACCATAGGGGCAGCCCTTTTCGTTTGCCATCTTTCAAAAAAGAACACACAATCTTCTACTTCTGCCAAAACCACCCAATTAACCAATTAGCAACAGAACTTTCATAAAAAATGAACACCAAACAGAGAGAACTACTAAAGGCCCAAAAATGTCAATCTCGCATCAGAGGAACTATAAAATTATTAAACACATCTAGCAGTAATTGCTGAGTTTTTCTACCGAGTTCAGGGACAGGAGCACAGAAAACCACCCATCTATAAGATTGTGCTTCATGTGGAAATCCTATCAAACTCAAGGTGCAACCAACTAAACCAATTTTTGGTTTCTAGAACGCAAGTTTCTTAATAGTCAATTAAGCTGGCATTACTTTATTACCACCAAATAGGCTGATGCCATATTTTAACAATTTTTTTATCAACAGAAAACCAACCTGCAATCCAACAGAATCCAATGAACATTTCAACTGCCCAATATCAACATTGAGCCGATTAAAATCTGCAGACACAAAAACAGAACCATAAGAAACAAAAACATTATCCCATTTTGTGTCATTTACAAGTCAATGTGCAGTAGCATGCCAGACCAAGATAGTACCTTCACCTTCCTCATGGGTTCGAACTAGACCTCAAATTTCATCAGAAACCTTAGCATTCTTGGCCTCCATGGAGCTAAGCTCCTGCTCAAAACGTCCCATATATGCTTCTAAAAATTGAACCAATCACATTAAGCAGCAAGTAAAAGCACCAAATATCACAAACCCACAACCATCCAGTAAAGCAAAAACTAATCTGCTTGTAGTGAACTTACCAAAATCTTGATCCCCTAACAGACCAACGTCAGAGCAATCAGATACTACCTTTTCAACTCTACTCTGCAACATTTACCCGAAGAGAGAAAAATGTAATGAAAATTTCAAAATTCAACCAAAAGAGTAGGGGTAAATTCAAAATTACCCGAAGAAATACAGCTCTGTCGTTAAGTAAATCATGAGAATCTGCAATAGGTGATTCGAAATCATCGTCCCAGCCGCATCGCTCGAGAATCTCTTCTAGGTCAAACACTCGTCTTCAAATTTTGGAAAGAGGAAAAGCATTAATTGATTGAGAGAATGAAATGAGAATGTGAGGCGGAAATTGAGAGAGGGTCGGAGATTGAAACCTGTGAAAGGTGGTGAGGTCAAGAGGGGCTGATGAAGAAGGAATTGGGTCTTCCATTTCTTCCGTCACTAGAAACTAGCGCTCCCAAATTGAGGTTTCGAAACAGCGCTGATTCGAGGAGCATGTGGACTTGCTGGTATGGTGGAGATTCCAGTCGGAGAACTTGGAATCCCGGTGTTGCTCGTGAAGAAGAAGAAGAAGAAGAAATTGAGAGAGAGAGAGAGAGAGAGAGGCTGAAACCCTAACCTTAGTCCCGTCGAAGCTTTGCAATCGAGAACCGCAATTCACTAGATCAAAGTCGCTTTTCTTCTCTCTCGGCTCAAACTGTCATCCGCCATTCGTTCGACCACCGCGACGCTGCCACGGTACGGTAACTCGCTCAATTTACTTTCTTCGATTTCTGATATGTTCCTGTAATTGATGACCGGAGTTGATGGTTTTGTGATTCAGGAGAAGGAGAAGGCGCTGAGGAGAGAGATCGGAGATCTGAAAATGGAGGTTGTGAGGGAGCATCTGAAGAGCAAGAGGATCGGGCTCTGTGGATTGATGGAGCTCTTTCTTGACGCTGTAGTGCTCTTCGTTCTTTGTGGTTCTTGTTCATGATCAAGAAATGGGCTGTTTCTTGAAGGTCCGGCGTTTGTGTGTGTATGTGTGAGAGAGAGAGAGAGAGAGAGAGATTCGCTGGGCCTTCGAGCTAGAGAAGAGAGAGAGGTTGAATCTAAACATTTATTTTTTCTTTCCCAAAATAAAACAATGAGTTTTGTGAAAAGTCAGGAGTTTAAATTTTGGCCAGAAAATGAGTGCGCAAAGTTGAAAGGAGTAAAAAAATTGAGTTTTGGCTAAGTGTGGAACTCACACAACATAAATTCATAGTTATTGTGTAAGGTAGAGTCGCACAATAAATTAAAACATCAATAAATAACTGTTGTCGGAAGTCATTGTCTAAAAGAGACTTGTACAACATAATAAAGTAATAAACTAGCACTAAATCATTGTTGTCTGAGTAAAATGAGTCAGACAACATCAAAACTCAACCATTGTCTAAATACAAATTGCACAACAGTAAAGTATCAATAGATAACTGTTGTCTGTTGCCATTGTCTGAAAGAGAGTTACACAACATAATAAAACACAAAAAAACAACTGTTGTCTAAATTAGTGATAGGACCAAAAAAGTGTGACGATATTATTGAATATGTGCCCCATTTTAGCCTTGTTTCTCCCTTAAGTTTCGTGTTTTGAGTCATCGAGTCATTTTAAGAGTCTTGTAGAGTGTTTTACGTGAAATAGGCAGAAAACGCAAAATTCATGAAGAATCCTAGCTGGATCAGGATTCCTCACCGTCATGCAAATCTGTGGGCCTTAAGATATAATTATGGGAGTATTTTTCTGAAATTAAATTGTTTTAATTCTTTTTATTTTCTCTAAAAGAATTTAATTTTGTGCCCTTTGTTAAATCAGGTTGACCAAGCAATGAAGAAGGGAAATAAAGGAGAAAGACGTTTTCAGCTGAAGAATAAAGGAGAAAGACGTTTTTCAGTTGAGGAATAAAAGAGAAAGATGTTTCAGCTGAAAAATAAATAAGAGAAAGACGTTTCAGCTTGGAAATTAAAGGAATTGCCCCATTATGAGAGGAGTTAAGGCCATAAAGGAGACGTTTCTGTTAGGAAAGCCAACCAATGCTCCCCTATAAATAGGCAACGTCCAGAACTGAATTGGCATCACTTCCCAGCCAAGATCACTTCCCAGCCAAGATCACTTCCCCGCCTATCACTTCCCAGCCAAAAACCATTCCAAGACTGCCCAGTTCACTCCTCAAACCTCCATCTCCTACAAGACCGTGACCACCATCCATCCATCAATCTACGAAGCTCTTAGGCGCTGAGTCAAGGACGCTCCACCTCCATAGCAGAGACAAGTTCATCACCTTGTTGCTAAGCCGCTGAGGAAAGCTTCAAAGTGTAACTATGACTCTACTTATAATTTTTGTTATGGTTTTGTGTGTTTCAATTTGCGAGTTGTGTAATTGGAGACATCAAATTTTCAGAATATTTTTATTAATATTTTTGAGATTTTCAGTTTATTATTGAGTTAATTTCGAGAATTCTTTTATGATGCATGTTACAATCTTGTGCCCTTTTACGTGTTTAGGTAATTTTCAGAGTTAGGTTCATAAGTTTGCATGCTAGAATAACGGTGAGAGTTCTTGTGTGTTTGCTTAATTTGCCAAGAGTAATTGTTATTTGTTAAGGCGCTGAGTTAAACAAGTAGCAATTAGTTCTAACGGGTGGTAAAAATCATGCTTTAATGATTAAATGATTCTGGAAATTACGTGTTAAATTCTATGTCTAATGGTTAATTTGCATGTGTGAGTTGATTCGAGGGTTAGATAATACTACTAGTTAAGAGAATTACGCTGAGTGTTTTCAAAATTAGTAGTATTAGGCTTGGTAAGGACTTTTCCGATCTAAGCCTACATTAGAACGAATCAAATAAATGGATTGATCCGCTGAGGCTTTTCATTTGAGCTCTTATCTAGGCATTTAAGATGGGCACATTTTTGTAGCATGTTGAAATGAATTTTCTGTTTTTACACTTAGTAATTTCCGAGTGGTATTGGTCTAGGTTAGGGAAGTCGATCATTGTATATAGGTTTATTTATTTTGTTTTTATTTTAAGTAGATTAGGAACCAAATTCAAAACCCCCCATTTTATTCTTTTATTTGTTAATTGACCTTTTTGTGTAGGTGTACCCTACAATCCCCGGACTGAACGATCCCTGCTTATCCTATACTGACAACTACATTTTTGCAGGGTTAAATTGTGAGGCTATTTCAGCCGCATCAATTTTTGGCGCCGTTGCCGGGGATTGTTAAAATCCCTTGCACTTAAAGTGTCATCGATTTTGTTGTATATAGAATACATGCTAATTTTTGTACTACACTTGTGGAATGGTGACAAATTGCGATTTCGGTTAGGCCAAGCTTTAATTGTGATTTAGTTTAAGTTTTATGAGTGTTACAAAATTAAGCATGTCTTTTATCATTGTTGTACAATTTGTAGAAGTTGTTTCTTTAACCATATTGTAAATTGAATGTGTTTCACTTAGATTAATATACTTAGGTTATGAATTTAGCTAAATACTTAATTGTTGTAAGTGTGTAAAATCGTATGAGTAGACAAGGGCCCTTTTGTTAATATTGGCCTAAACCCTTCATTAGTACCTTGCTCTGGTCTTTTGAGGTTGAGGGCGGCCTTTATTAGCACTTGGAGAACAGTCTAACACATAAGTTAATTTCCCAGCTGAGTAAGGGGCATACGGATGGTGTCTAAGGTTGAGACCCTGGGTGATGGGTTCAATTGGATCTCAGAGATATTATAGAATGAGCGTAAACCACTATGTGGGAGTAGCCGATAGGGGCCTAAACCTCAATGAGGGAGTAGCCTCCGTAGTATCACTAAAATGAGTCCTCCCTCTCACTTACCTCTTAATCTGGCCATTCGGCCTTCTGAAACAAAGGAAAGAGACTTATGTCTAGGCGACTATCCCTATATCGTATCTCACCAATAGTAGTGGTTTCTATTGGGCTCGACTTACAACTTGGAATCAATTGAGATATTAACTATGTTTATAATAAAAAAAAAAATTTAAAAAAAAATGACGTGTGACCTGCTTAAGGTATATTGGATTAAACATGACCTTATCGAGGGTAGCTGTTCTATAGTCCCATTGCACACTAAGGTCCTCTGTTCCAGTACCTAAGTATGTAAATGTAAAAGTAACTTAGAAAGTAGGAAAGGCATAATGTTTGTATTCCTAACCTTGTATATGTTACTAACACTTGACCCGAGGAATGAGCACGTGTGAACAAGGAGAAGAGTCTAGGCTGAAGGACTATAAATATTAAAGCGCTGCATGGGAGGCAACCCATTTCAATCGAAGTTGTGGAGGAGCCATCAACGAGAGTTTGAAATTTCTATCCCTTCACTTGCTTAGTTGAATTGTACTTGTGTCTGTTTGTTTGTTTGTTTATTTTACCCTTTCCTTATTTTCGTAGCCCCCCATATTTAGGGTCTATATACCATATTTTTTGCCTACATTGAGGAAAATGTAGATTCTAAGTGTGGGGTGGGTTTACACATTTATTTCAGAATATTTTCAGTAAAAAAAAAAAAAAATGGTTTTAAGAGTCTTTTTGAGTGTTTGAGTCTTAGGATGCCCCTAACGTCTAGGATGAACATGTCTCTGAATTCATGGCTGAAGGTTTTCACAATTGAAATATGACTTAATTGAATTATGTGGTTAATCGACATTGTGATGCTTGTATGAAGATTTGAGATAGGATTGTAACTTGGTTCATTAAGCATGCTAGGATTAAGTCTGATTCATTTGACCCAAGTGAGTTGTTGAGCTAAAATACTTTCTTTTTGAGTGCTTAACTGATAATTCTAGAATTTCGTGGCTGTATTTGCAAAACCTCATCATTCTTTGAAAATCCAATGATCATGTGCATAGATTTTAATGGACTACAGAGTACTAGAACTCGGCTGTTGTGACTGTCAAAACTTGTATGCCATAATATGCACTGATCCTGGATAGGATAGAAGGCATTAGGGTAACCACCATAGCCAAACAAGCATGTGTCCCCAATTGTGCCCGTCTTGGGACTCCTTAGAATGAACCCCTTTGAGCCTACGTTGAAAACCTTTGTTTCATCACCCTCACTACCCTACCATGAGCTTAGTACAGGATATCTCTACCCTTGTCTTAGGGACTTAGTAGAGCATGACATAGTATGTAGGGGTGACGATGAAAGACAAGTGTGGGGTGGGAAAAATCCAAGAAAAAAAGAAGAGAAAGAAAAAAAAAAAAAAAAAAAAAAAAAAAAAATGAAAATGAAAAAGAAAGAAAGAAAAGCGGCAAAATAGAAGAAAAATTGAAAAGAAAATTCTTGGGAAATTGTTGAAGTGTGGTTTTGGACTTTCAAATTTGTAGAAGGCTCAAAGTTGAAAATTATGCCTTTGTCCATTCCCATGTTGGTTAGAGTGAAGTTTGGCCCAAAACAATGATATTTGGCCTACAAAAATGATGACATAAGGTGGTCCATATATGCTCTGCTAGGTCCTTAGGATTTTTGTATCCTTAATCTTCATTTCGAAAACCCTAGCTTAGCCCCATTACAACCTGTTTTAAGTGCTGACTTGATCCTTGAGATGGGCAGTCTTTGGTTAGTGGAGTCAGGTACGCAGTCGAGCTTATGGTTTAGGTCCATTTGTGCACTTAGTCATTTCATGAGGTCTTTAATAATTCTTTACAAAATGCTTTTATTGATGAAATATGCAAGTTGTTTGTTGCCTTACAATTTGTTCTCTTGCATATACTTGAGTGTGAAGCTTTTAAGCATAACCATTTCTGAGAGAAAAATCGAGAGTATGCCCTGTGAGTTTGGATTGGACTTGTTCGAAACATGCTATCATTCACTGTATAACTTAAGTTCTCCATATATTTCTTAGTCATATGAGTGTCACAGTTTATTAACCATGGAATTATCTATGCGATTTTGATTAATTGTTTAACGTGAAAGCCATGAGTTTGGAGTCTCTGAGACAACAGTTAGGGGAAGTAGAGTCATTTACTTGTTTTTTGTTGAGTCTTTGTTTTGTTTTGTATTTTTTTTTGCTAAGGGACTAGCAAAAGCTAAGTGTGGGGTAGTTGATAGGACCAAAAAAGTGTGACGATATTATTGAATATGTGCCCCATTTTAGCCTTGTTTCTCCCTTAAGTTTCGTGTTTTGAGTCATCGAGTCATTTTAAGAGTCTTGTAGAGTGTTTACGTGAAATAGGCAGAAAACGCAAAATTCATGAAGAATCCTAGCTGGATCAGGATTCCTCACCGTCATGCAAATCTGTGGGCCTTAAGATATAATTATGGGAGTATTTTTCTGAAATTAAATTGTTTTAATTCTTTTTATTTTCTCTAAAAGAATTTAATTTTGTGCCCTTTGTTAAATCAGGTTGACCAAGCAATGAAGAAGGGAAATAAAGGAGAAAGACGTTTTCAGCTGAAGAATAAAGGAGAAAGACGTTTTTCAGTTGAGGAATAAAAGAGAAAGATGTTTCAGCTGAAAAATAAATAAGAGAAAGACGTTTCAGCTTGGAAATTAAAGGAATTGCCCCATTATGAGAGGAGTTAAGGCCATAAAGGAGACGTTTCAGTTGGGAAAGCCAACCAATGCTCCCCTATAAATAGGCAACGTCCAGAACTGAATTGGCATCACTTCCCAGCCAAGATCACTTCCCAGCCAAAAACCATTCCAAGACTGCCCAGTTCACTCCTCAAACCTCCATCTCCTACAAGACCGTGACCACCATCCATCCATCAATCTACGAAGCTCTTAGGCGCTGAGTCAAGGACGCTCC
Organism: Rosa lucieae; assembly: GCA_024704745.1. Lineage (NCBI taxonomy): Eukaryota > Viridiplantae > Streptophyta > Magnoliopsida > Rosales > Rosaceae > Rosa > Rosa lucieae. The sequence continues at coordinate 41,853,475 of CM045495.1, forward strand.
ACCTCCATAGCAGAGACAAGTTCATCACCTTGTTGCTAAGCCGCTGAGGAAAGCTTCAAAGTGTAACTATGACTCTACTTATAATTTTTGTTTGGTTTTGTGTGTTTCAATTTGCGAGTTGTGTAATTGGAGACATCAAATTTTCAGAATATTTTTATTAATATTTTTGAGATTTTCAGTTTATTATTGAGTTAATTTCGAGAATTCTTTTATGATGCATGTTACAATCTTGTGCCCTTTTACGTGTTTAGGTAATTTTCAGAGTTAGGTTCATAAGTTTGCATGCTAGAATAACGGTGAGAGTTCTTGTGTGTTTGCTTAATTTGCCAAGAGTAATTGTTATTTGTTAAGGCGCTGAGTTAAACAAGTAGCAATTAGTTCTAACGGGTGGTAAAAATCATGCTTTAATGATTAAATGATTCTGGAAATTACGTGTTAAATTCTATGTCTAATGGTTAATTTGCATGTGTGAGTTGATTCGAGGGTTAGATAATACTACTAGTTAAGAGAATTACGCTGAGTGTTTTCAAAACTTAGTAGTATTAGGCTTGGTAAGGACTTTTCCGATCTAAGCCTACATTAGAACGAATCAAATAAATGGATTGATCCGCTGAGGCTTTTCATTTGAGCTCTTATCTAGGCATTTAAGATGGGCACATTTTTGTAGCATGTTGAAATGAATTTTCTGTTTTTACACTTAGTAATTTCCGAGTGGTATTGGTCTAGGTTAGGGAAGTCGATCATTGTATATAGGTTTATTTATTTTGTTTTTATTTTAAGTAGATTAGGAACCAAAATTCAAAACCCCCCATTTTATTCTTTTATTTGTTAATTGACCTTTTTGTGTAGGTGTACCCTACAATCCCCGGACTGAACGATCCCTGCTTATCCTATACTGACAACTACATTTTTGCAGGGTTAAATTGTGAGGCTATTTCAGCCGCATCAATTAGATTGGTCAGACAACATCAAAATACCACAATTGTCTACATAGTAATTGCACAACGGTCAATGTAATAACTGTTGTCTGAAATAACTCACTCAGACAACATCAAAATATAACCACTGTCTGAATGACAATTGAACAACAGCAATGTAATAACTGTTAACTGAATCGAAAATTTGTACAATAGAATAACTCTTGATGTCCTCTGATATAATCAGACGACAGTTAAAAATTTCGCTGTTGTTGGAAGTGTATGTCGTCTGATTTGTTTTTTGGCATAGTGTATAATTCTTCAATATGGTTTCCATGATTGTCCTATCAATCGCCTAAAACAAGTAGTTCTTCATTTTCAGGTCCTTCAATGTCAATTCATCGAGCCTCTTCTGCTGTACTTCTATTGCAGCTGCTCCATCTGCTTTGATCTAAGGAAGTTCTCCATTAGCATACTCCAATGGTCATAGTGACCATCGAATCAAGGAATTGCAGGTTGAACATAATTCCCCTCACTTACGATCTTTCTCTGTTTAGAAGTCACTCAAGATAGCTCTCTCTTTTCTCAGGCCCAGTGGGGGCTCTGATACCACTTTGTTATGAATGAATGAACAAGAACACGAATTCTCATATCAAAGCATAACACAAATTGGGAACGAATGACTTATTTTATTGAAAAACAACCTTGGCTATTTAATAGCCTTTACAAACAGAAAGAGAAAAACTTGCAGCCCACGTAAGCAGCTAAGTACGTGGTAAACTAAGCTATGAAACATTCAAATACTAACAGCACTGCCCTCGATAATAGGCAGCTTATTAACAGAAAGCTAAAATCCTAAGTTTAAGGTCCCTCAACCATGTCAGGGACAAGGTTGAGAGGATTTTTCAAGGAATTAGATACCCCATGGGTTGTTTCTTCCATCTTGATATCTTCCTCGTTCATTCCATCAGGCACTTTCCAATCAAAGCAGCACAACAAATTGGCAAGTGTAAGCTCCATTATCGTCGTTGCCATATAAATCCCTGGACAAATTCTTCGACCAGCTCCAAATGGCAAGAAGTCAAAGTGTTGCCCTTTAAAATCAACAGACCTATCATCAAATCTTTCCGGAATGAACTTTTCTGGGTCGTTCCAAAATTCTGGATCTCGTGAGATTGCCCAATCATTAACAATGATTGTTGTTCTGGGGTCGACATCATAGCTTAGGACTTTGAAGTGGGACATAGTTTCTCTTGTAACAATTAGGGGCCCCGGTGGATGTAGTCGAAGTGTTTCTTTCACTATCATCTTGAGGTACTGCAGCTGCTCTATATCAATTTCAGTGGCTTTTCTTTTATTTCCAATGCAGTTTCTAATTTCTTCCTGTGCTTTCTTCATCACTCTTGTATTCGTAGCTAGCTCTGCCATTGCCCAAATAATGGTAGTTGCACTGTTCTCTACTCCTCCTAGAAACAAATCCTGATTCACAAATACCATAGTAATTATCAAAATATTAAATCTATTAAAGTTGGAATAACATTCAACTCAAAATCAATCGACAATACAACATAAAGACAGCTTTAACATAGCTGATGGCTGGTGATGCACCACGTAAAATTTCTAGGATGGTTTGGTCTGACTAGAAAAATCATCACACATATAACTATATATAAATCATTAGTGATAAAATCTCGTTCCTACTCAGTTAAACTCATCCCAACTTCCTCCTTATTCTCTAATTTTGAATTAAAATCCAATAACAATTAAGTTCAGCTGAGTAAAATATTTATTGAAAAGTATACATGCTCTTAGTGATCAACATTAAAGGGTCATAATCATATTGGTCTAGTGTGATCTTGAGTTCAGTCTACTTATGGACAACTAGCTAATTGTTGTGTAATAGAAAAAAGAGTTATATAATTGAGGCAAACAAATAGATTCGATTTTTTATTTTTTTTTGAGATAATCAAATAGATTCGATTGGGATGCCCAAGTTTTATAGAGTACAATGCGAGTATATTGGGCATATATATGGGTTCAAATTGGTTCTATAGGACGCAAATAGTTGTCCACACTAATACGATGTTAAAAATTAATTAAATAGAGCATTCAATCCAAAATCAATTATAAAATTATAAAATCAGTAGGAATTTATAAATAATGGAATCTTTAACTCCATAAATCTAAAATTTCATTAATTGCAATTTTCATTGTTTGGTTGTATCTATTTAGGAATTGAAATGTGTAATAAATTAAGAAAGTCTAAAAAAAATTAAAAAAATAAAATAGAAAAAAAACTTTGTTTTGGAAATAAAAATTGAATAATGCAAAGAAATTCGTAAATGACACATATTTTGGTAGAAATTGAAGTGGAGAATTTAAATAATAAATTCCTTTGTGTTTTTTTTTCCACAGAGAAATTTAAAATTTCTAATCTGATAATGTCAAACGAGGGAATTGACTTTTATGAATTATGAAATTCTCACTTTCAATTAAATTTCATCATTTCTTCCCTCATTCAAACACACTCTTAGTTTTGGATTACACATGACAACATACAGACGATTCTATCTACCTAGCTTATCTTATTTCGTCATTAATTAAAAGATTAATCAAGAGGCGAGATTTGAATTAGTTCGGAGCTTACCAAGAGAACTGCCTTGATGTTATTATGACCAAGCTGAGCAGCTCCAATCCCAGTTTGTTCCATGACCATTTTAAGCAGCACATCAACTATATCTTCATGCTCCTGTTGTGTCCTCCCAGGCCTGAGATGATCATCAATCGCCTGCTGAAAAAAGCCATGAACTTCCCTGGAAACTCTATCAAACTCTCTATGTTTACCGGAGATCCTGTCTATGATCCAGCCGATACCTGGAGGAAAGAAATCAGCTGCTGAGAAACCTAAAATCATATTTTGACTATCATGAAGCACTTGAAGAAATCTTTCATGCTCCAAATCGTGCCCTTGGAAACTTGTCCCGAAAACAATCCTGAAAATTATACTGCCCATGAGAGCAAACAACTTCTCAGTAAGGTTAACAGGAGAAGATGAAGCTGATGCGTCAGAGATTGAATCAATCATCTTCACGACTTCTTCTTCCCTAATAGACCTATACGACTGAACCCTTTTCGCACTGAAAATCTCAAGCACACATATCTTTCTTATCTCTCGCCAATATTCACCGTAGGGCGAAAATGCTATGTCTAGATAGTTAAATGTGAGTCTGCGAGATCCCCAGATGTCCGGTCTACTGCAACAGTGGAGATCATTATCTGTCAAGGTCTGCTTTGCTGCTTCAGCTGATGAGATTATGAGGGTCGGTCTGCGACCCAGCTGTAAGAGCATGAGTGGTCCGTATTTCTCTGATAGTCTCCATAGGTTTTGATGAAGTGATGAACCAGATTGAGTAAACTGGTGGAGGTTGCCTATAATGGGAAGCTTAGGAGGGCTTGGTGGGAAGTGCTTTTGTGGCTTATTGATCTCCTTTCTCAGAAAAAGCAGTAGTAAAGGGAGGAGGAGGAGAAATGGAATCCATAAGATTAGTAGGACGGTGTTGTCAGCCATTAACGGAGCTTTAGTGAATACCTTGGTGTTTCTTATTACTTTCTAAGTGTTGTGAAGACTTCTTAAATAACTGAGAAATAATGACTGGTACTGCTTAATACAGGTGAAGAGTTGCGCACAAAGTTTATTGAATTGGTCGATATGGTTTTGTTATGGATTAAATACTGTTTACTCTCTATACTTATAGGGTTTCATCGTTTCAGTCCCTGACCTTCGAATTTGACCTAAAAAGTCCCTGAACTCTCAATTTTCTTCGAATTGGTCCCTGCCGTCAAAATTTTCTATTAAATTTGCCAAAAATGTCTATTATGCCCTCACTTTTATTTATTTATTTTTAAATTTATTTTTCTCTCTCTTTTATTTCGTTTTTTCATTTCACCTCTTGAAGATGTGTGGATTGGAACCATCTTGATGAGGAGATGAACAAAAGTATGCGAGAAAGCCGAAAGAAGAAGAGGTAAAAAGAGAAAAAAAATAAAGAAAATAAAAAAATAGAGGAAGAGAATTTTTTTTTTTTGAAGTAATTGAGGGTATAATAGACTTTTTTAGGGGAAGATAACAGAGTTTTTGACGGCAGGGTCTAATTAGGAGGAAATTGGGAGTTTAAAGACTTTTTAGGTGAAATTCAAAGGTCAGGGACTGAAATGATGAAACCCTATAAGTATAGGGAGTAAGCAGTATTTAACTCTTTTGTTATATTCATAATTCATAACCACTTGCAAGAAAATAACTTGAAGAAAATTATGAAGACAGATCTTTGCGAATTGAAAAGATCTAATTATACAACAATAGAGTAAAAACCTGTCAACTAGAGAATAAATAATATGGGCAATTCATTATAAACCCAATGTTTATAAGAAATATTAGGTAACCCATCAAATTTTTTTTTTTTCAATTTTACATCCAAAAACTGCCATGTAAGATATATAATACAACATTTTTTTTACATGGAATACAATACAGTACGTCAGTAAAGTTAACACAAGTTACTACAATTGTTATCCATATCTAAATGTTGGCGCGAGCGACCCTAAGGTTTGAGCACAGAGAATGGTGGCGACGGATCTGATCCTCTTCGACTTTTCTAGTAGAGGCGCGATCTCTTGACGTCGAGTGTGGCCCTAGGGTGAAGTAAGGGAAGCATACTTGAGGCTTGGAACAGGTGTTTTCGAGGTTGTCGTTTGCATAGTAGAGGAGGACAGCGTCATCTTCTGCAGCGAAGTTTGGAATAGGTCCTAGTTTTGTTAGCGACGACGGTTGAAAAGGAGGTTTCTGCTGTGTGGCGGTAGGTTGGAGTCGAGATCAAGGAATCGAGGCTTCGAATCAATCATTGTTTTGGCTGACTGTGGTTTCAATTTCCTTTTTTTCATCACTCAATTCCAGCACTAATTGGTTTTCGGGTTCTGTGTTTGGGAGGTGGCGTTGATGCCACGCTGGAAGGGCCGTCTGCCCGAAACTGTGGCGGTGGCGGTGGCGGTGATGATTTGCAAAGGCAGAATAGCTTCTACTATTGCTTTCTTTGGTTGCGGTGGGCTTGGGCCTGAGACTAGGCTCTTGGGCTTGGTTATAGTTATCTAGTTTTGTTACTACTTGTTAGAATAAATGTCTATGTTAGTGAGAGCATCTCTATGAGCCCATGTGGAAGTACTTAGTGTCACCGTACCACAATTGCGCACTCGACGTGTGAGATTAGATAAAATAGATTACCTGCAGGGCGATATTCTTTTGTTAACATAGACTACTCTGAGGTACAATTGTTGAAACAGAGTAGTCAATTTTGTACTATTCTTATTTATGAAACAGGGTCATACAACTGGTGTGTACTATTTAATTAAATATACACACACACACACACACAACATTTTTTCCCTCAAAATTACAAAAATTACCACTGCAGGAAAATTATTAAGGTGCGCTGATTTTTTTTTCTTGACAAAAAAGTAACATTAAGTAATCTCATGATTAAAGCACTTTGCATTAATACCTTAACTTGTAGGTTTTGTAATCCCTAGCTTCTATATTGTTGTTAACATTGCTAGAATCATACAATATTGGTCCTTTTTTAAATTCAAATGGGTTGATTTTTGCTTTAAATTATGAACCAAATGCTGAGAGATTTTTGCATATCTTTCTTTTGGGTTCACAAACCTTCAATCACAGAGGTAATTAAGTTATTTGATTCTTATTATCGTTAGTATTTGTTGTTGTGATTAAGATTGGGGAGAACAAGGTTCAGGATTTTTGTTTTTTTGTTTTTGTTCGTGTTTTTTACTTTTCATTACAGTGCACTCATTGTATTCAATGAAATGTAAGAATTTAGTTCGTATAATGGTTTCTATTAGTTGCATACCTAACATAGAGGTTCATTCGACTTTATCATAGTTACTATACACATACTAACTTGGGTAAAACACATGATTTTCAGGTGAAAATTTGAAAAAAAAAAAATTTGATGTGACTTTCAAGTTCTAAAAATTTAATGCCTACCAACTCTTTTATTTGTTTTTCTTTTATGCTATTAGTTTCATTTGTTACCTATTCCAAATGTATGATATTTAGGCCCCATTTGGGATTACTTCGCTTTTAAAAAAATCAGCTTTTATTCAAAATTTTAGATTTTATCGTGTTTGGTAAATAAATAAAAAACATATTTAATTGAAAGTTATAGGTCACTGACAACAGATTTTAGAAGCAGCCCAAAGGTTGCTTTTAGAAGCAGCCCAAAGGTTGCTTTTAGAAACTGTTGTGGATCAAAACACACTCTGCAGTTGTTTTATTTACTGACAACACTTTTAAAAATATTATTTACCAAACACAAAACTGTTTTTATTCACAGCTGATTATTCTCACAACACAGCAGCATCGGTTTTTTTTTAAAAGTCACAGCAATCCCAAACTAGCCCTTAGTGACGTTCATGGATATGAGGTATATTGTTTTACGCTGTGATTTTTTTCCAATACCTTGTCAAGATTCAAGAGGTATATATATAATTTTAGATATCTCATTGCTATGTGATTTATTGGTTAACTATTCTAGAGGTATATTATTTACTATTATGGCTATAAGATATGTTTAAGTCATGGCTATAAAGTAGTAGGCATAACTTCCATGTTCTAAAAATTTAATGTCTACTGGCTTTCTATTTTATTTTTTATGCTATGAATTTGATTGGTTATTTATCCAAATGACTAAATAATGTTTATACCCTATACTTCTTGTGTCTCAACATTTCAGTCCCTCACTTTCTAATTTCAACCAAATACTCATCGGACTCTTAGAGCTCATGCAATAAGTCATAGCCGTTAATTCTCCTCAAAATCTTCGTTAAATCGCTGACATGGCATCCCTTTCATGCCAAAATATCTATTATACCCTCACTTACTGTTTTTTTTTTTTAACTATTTTTTTCTCTTTTTTTTTTTTTTTTACCTCTTCTTCTTCCAGCTCTCTCTTCTCCTTTTGTTTATCTCCATCTCATTTTCCTTTTATGTCTCACCAACCAAACATACCATATTCAATTGAAAAATATTAGAACGAAAATTTTAGGTATAACAAAGCAACAATGCACCTCAAGTGTAGAAACAGAGCACCGGCAATAGAGCCTGATTTTTGGAAGCTGCCAACCGGACCATAACTCAATTGGGGGATAAACATTAACGAGAAGCACAGTCCTGAGTTGTTCTTCGACGCCGGTTTCAACCCGAACCAATAAAGCATTGATCTTGATGCACTTGTTCATAACCAAAATGTGAAGCTGGTGCACCACGTTTATGCTCCCATTCACCAGCCCTATACTTCTCTTCCTCATCCTCGTCATCTTCTCCAATTCCCTATCACATTGCTCTGAATCAAAGGACATACCAAGCCACAAACATCAACGCAGTAATCGTCAGTCTTCTTAAAGCAATAAGGACCTCCCCCTTCACCCATCATCCACCACATTCTTTAGATCGATCATATTACTCAAATGCTCAACGCCTAGAACCAGATTCGAGATTCGATTCAGTTCTCTTGAGATCTCCACAGACTAAGAAAGAAAGCCCCTTTAGTATTAAACGGCTAAACCTGAATCCTTTATCTCTCTTAGACATATCAGAGAGAGTTTGAAACCTTTTGGAGTTTGGGTTTTTCTGAGGGGAATCAGAAGGGAACCAGAGAAGGAACGTTAAGGAAAGGCAAAGGCTTTGTTGGTGTTGTTGGGTTGTGGCCACTTTGGTATTGGGTGTCGCGAGCGCTCAAGCGCCTGAAGCAAGGTCTGTTGGAGAAGCGGCAGCCCTCCATGACACCGTTTGGTGTTTAGTGGTGTTGGGCTGAGGCTTCTGGCCCCACGACGCCGATTGGGATTTACAATTCGGCCTCTAAGGATGCTGATGAGGCTGCTTTTTCTTTGGAGGCATTTCTGTGTGGTCGATTGTGATCAGAGACAGATTAAAGGATGGTGAGTGCTTCTTGTATATTTGGTTGGTGAGGCAAAAAAGGAAAATGAGATGGAGATAAACAAAAAGAGGAGATAGTGCCGGAAGAAGAGGAGGTAAAAAGAAAAAATAAAAAGAGAGAAAATAAATAAATTAAATAAAAAAAAAACTAAGTGAGGATCTAATACATATTTTGGCATGGAAGGGATGCCACATCAGCTATTTGACGGAGAGTTAATGGCTAGGACCTATTGTGTGACATTTGAGAGCCCGAGGAGTATTTGGTTGAAATTAGAATGTGAGAGACTGAAATGTCGAGATATAAGAAGTATAGGGAGTAAACAGTATTTAATCCTATTCCAAATGAATGATATTTAGTGATGTCAATAAGTATGAGGTAGGTTGTTGCTTTATGCTATGAATTTTTGTCAATACCTTGTCAAGAGGTATATAGTTTTAGATACCTCATTGCTATGTGATTTATTATTTACCTATTCTAGAGGTATGTTATTTAATGTCATGGCTATAATTTATGTTTGATGTTGTGGTTATAAGGTAATAGGCTATGAGGTAGGTACGCTGTTTTATGCTATGAGTTTTTTTCGATACCATGTCAAGAAGTATATAGTTTTAGATACCTATATTGCTATGTGATTTATTAGTTACTATTCTAGATATATGTTATTTAATATCATGGCTATAAGGTATGTTAATGTTATTTAATGTCATAGCTATAAGATATGTTTAACGTCATGGCGATAAAGTAGTAGGCGCGTTAAAAAAAAAAAGAAAAAAAAAAGAAGGGTAGTAGGCGTGAGTTTCAAGTTCTAAAAATTTAATGTGTACTGACTTTTTTTTATTTTAATTTATGTTTTCATGCTATGAGTTTCATTGGTTACTTACTCTAAATGTATGATATTTAGTGATGTTCATGCTTATGAGGTTGGTTGTATTATACTATCAGTTTTTTCCGATACCTTATCAAGAGGTATATAGTTTTAGATACATCATTACTATGTGATTAATTATTTACCCATTCTAGAGGTATGTTATTTAATGTCATGGCCGGCTATAAGATATGTTTAATGTTTTGGCTATAAGGTAATAGCCTATGAGGTAGGTTGTTTTATGCTATGAGTTTTTTCCAATACCTTGTCAGAATGTATATAGTTTTAGATACCTACATTGTTATGTGATTTATTAGTTACCATTCTAGATGTATGTTATTTAATATCATGGCCCTATAAGGTATGTTAATGTTATTTAATGTCATATCTATAAGGTATTAGGGGTGGGTTCGCGAAGTCGAAAACCGAAAAAAACCGAGCCGAAAGCCAAATCGAAGCCGAAAAAAACAGCACCGAAGAAAAGCCGAACCAAAATAAAAAAACTGAAAACTGAACCAAACCGAATTGAACCGAACCGAACTAACCAAAACGACATCGTTTTATGTTATAAGTCAGAAACCCTAAAAACTGAAGCCATATAAATAGCCTCCTGATTATCGATCTCCAGTTCCTCCCTTTCTCTTTCGTACACAGCCTCTCTTCAGCGCTCCCACACTCCTCTGTTAGAGTACCCGTCTACAGCTTTTCTAATGAATTTAGGATTCATATTTCTCTTGTTAAAACGCACAGTTTAGTTAATTCAATACGCACCGTTTTAGCTCATCCTCGGGGAGGAATCTGTGAGCTGTTTTTACGTATTGTTGGTGACCTGTGTTGCGTTGACATGTGTCAAGCATGACCACATCCTCAGCTTTATGAGCTGCCTTATCTGTAATGAAAAGTTATGCTAATATTTGAAGTTTCTATTTGTCTGCAATTTTTCTTCTTCCATTTCCTTTAGTCCTTGTTTTTTTTCCAGAAGTTAGGTTTAGAACCCTAACAATCTGGTATCAGAGCCCTCGATTCTGAGGGTGATGGTGAAGCTTAAGGGTGCAGGGCACACTGGAGGCCCTTCTCACACTGTGGCTGAGCTCACGAACATGGAATTTGATTTCCAAGTTCACAAGGATGAAACCACGGCTAAGATCAGAGCTGTTCAAAGCTCTGTGGCAGTTGTTCAAGACTCTATGGCTGCCTTACGCGCTGAACTGTTGGAGGAGATACGTTTGATGAGAGCTAAGTGATTGGAGCATTTTAATGCGATGTTTTAATTATTATTTCATCATATTTACTTAGTTATTTCCTTAAATAAATCCTTCTTGTTTAGGAAAGTTTCCATCTTTAGAAAGTTTCTATTTTTAGTAATTTTAATAAAAGTTTCTATTTTCTAGGTACCTTGGAATAAATGGAGCTGAAATGAGCTGAAATGAAGAAATGGAGTTTTCCTGGTCCGACTAGGAATCCCAGTTAACGCAGGAATCCTGATGAGACTAGGAAACCTGAAGGCATTAGGAGACCACTTGATGACGTGGGAGATATTTTGGGAGATTAAATCTGATTTTTGCATGGAAAATCAAGGAGATTACGTGGAGAATATCAAGGGAGAATTTTAAGGAAGAAAGATTCAAAACAAGTCCAGATTCTTTCCTCAATTCCCTCAAGATATGTTGGCTGAAATTAGAGAATAAAATCTGTAATTTTAATGTGAAAATCAAGAGAAAATCAAGGGGAGGACATTAAGGATAAAGCCATGGAGAGATTTAAGGGAGAAAATGTCCAAAATGAGTCCGGATACATTGTCTAGGTTCATGCCTAGATATTTGGCCGAAAATGGTGAATAAAATCAGATTAAATCTTGGGAAAATCAGCAATAATATATTTGGAAAGATTATGGATTTATTTTGGAGCTTTTTGATTGGTTAAGTGACATGGCAGAGCTGACATGGCATTAATTCATTGGTTGGAGCTGTGTGGTGCAACCAGAAAATTCCTTAGAAATTAAATTCATGAAGTCTTGCCTTCCCCTATATAAACCCCCCTACACCACCACCACAACACACCTCTTCATTCAAAAAATTCTCTCCATAACGTCAACCTTTCTCTCCATCCTCTAGTTTCAAGTCTCTACGTCTTCAAGCAAAGAGAAGAAGAGAAGAAGAAGCCTCCTAGCCGCCATCATCCACCTTGTGTCGTGAAGCTTTGGAGCCTTGCTTTCAAGATCCAAGACCAACGTCTCAAGCTTTCCACCATTCATACTTCACGGTGTAATTCTATCTTTTTCCTTGTAACCTTTTCAGGTTTTCTTTGTTTGATTTCGTATGAACTTGATTTCTAGTTGACATAACGTTTAGGGCAAAATTTAAGCCAATTTTTATGTTTTGAAATAAAATTGTGATTTTTATATGTTGATTTATATGTTGCTTATGTGAGATTGCTTGATTGATTTTGGATTACAGAAAACTTTTGCATGTTTGTGCTCTTTGCTGGCCAACTTAGGATATATGCATGTAATTGGAGCTAATTTAAGTAGTGAAGGCTTTGGACAAAAGTCGAAATCAATTAAGGAGGATTGCAAATAGGTGAACTTATTCATAACTAGGTTGTGCACTTTGGTTGACATCCTTTCTTTGTTCTTAATGCATTGAATGTGTTCTTGATTAGCTAGCTTTCTAGACTATGATTGAATGTTCAATAGGATCGATTTAGGTGCTTTCACTTAGATCAATTATTCAAGGAAAGTAAAATATGGGAAATCGTTTGCTTTCTAACATTTCACATGGTCAACTTCTTTCTCATGACATAGAAGATCAATTATAGCAATTGTGATTGAATTTCATTCATATGATTGTGGATTTGATCTTTGTTCCTTACGTTCCACCCTTGTATATTTGTTTTTATATTTTCTTTCTTTTATTTATTTTAATTTTCAAAACTCTAATTCTTAAATCCCCCTGTTATTTAGTTATTTGTATATATTTTGTAAATATTATACTTTGTATTTATTTTAATTATTTAGTTGTTTTTACAATTACAGGTGTACCCTCAATCCCCGGTTAGAACGATCCCTATTTACCATATACTAACGATGACATTTTCAAGGTTAAATTGTGCGCTTACTTTTAGTCGCATCACTGAGGCCAAAAACCCTCAATTACAGGTCGGATCTCCCAAATCAGCTTTGGATCTCTACATCCTGTTACTACCACGCCTATCCCTGTCTCGTCCACAAGTTCTGCTGCCTCTACTATGGCCGTCTCAACAACCTCTCACACTGAGTGTATGGGTAGTATTCCTAAACCTACCTCGTCGGATCCTCCTTTGAAGTTAGGTGAACATGAGGTGGTGCTTGGCTTTGCGAGTGAGGTGTACTCTAAATTGATCAATGCTAATGATATTGTGCAAACCACTTATGCTAGAACTCAAGACCCTTCTATTTTGCATAGTACCATGAGTGACACTACTGTTAATGTGCAGGATATTCATTCGTCTCAGATGCAATTTTTTCAACACACTAATTGTGGATTACAACCCCATACTCTCGTTGTTGGACCTATTTTGAGTGCTCATGCAGGTTATAATCAGCCAATTGGTTATGTTGGTCAGCCATCATATGGTTATGCTCCTACCTCACATTTTAGTGAAACTGACCCTTTTACTATGAGATATTCAGGACCTTATTCACATTCTCCTATTAGTTTTACATCGGTGGCACAACCTACTCTATCCTTTGCTGTTCCTACATATTTAAACCAATCGTGTCAGTCTCATCACCAACTCCATTGTGGAGCGTATGGCTTCCATCTCCAGAAGCCTGTTATACAGACTACTACACCTGTGAGAGCTCAAATGTTCCAACCTTTTATTCCAACACAAATGCAGCCCCAACCATCCCATCCTTGTCAACAGCCACACCACTTTGATCCACATCTACCTACCATGAAGCAAATGAGATTGGAGTTTAGTGTTTTTGGGGGTGGTGACCCTGTTGAATGGCTCAATAAGGCAGAGCAATTTTTTGAGTTTTACCAAATTCCTGAAGACAAAAATCTAGCCATAGCCACTATGCATCTCACTGACAAAGCCTCATATCGATGGTTTATGTTCAAGCACGAGTTTCCTTATACCTGGCAACGCTTAGCTGATCTTTTGATGAGGGAATTCAGTGGCCATAATGTCATCGATTACCAGGCTGCATTGGCTAGAATGTCTCAAACTGGAAGTGTAGAAGAGTACAAAGTGCAGTTCACGAAACTTTCAAGGAGAGCACCAGGGTTCTCTCAACAAGTCTTGTTATCTTGCTTCTTATGGGGGTTTAAAGAGTGAAATAAGAGCTGATGTGAAGGCTCAAAAGCCTATAACACTATATGAAGCTTGTGAGTTGGCTAGAATCTATGAGGAAAAGGAGGCATCTCACAAGGGTATGAACAAGTTCAATCAAGGCCAAAGATCATTTCCCACTTCCAATTCCGGCAATTAGTTCAAGTCTGTTACACAAGGTGGCTCCAGTAACCAAGCTAAACCAACAGCAGTGGTACAACATAGACCTGCTGTACAAACTAACAACAATGTTGTTGGAAACAGGAGGCTATCTCAAGCGGAGTATCAAGAAAGAAGGACAAGGAATCAATGTTTTTTTTGTGATGAATTGTTCCGGCCTGGTCGTAACTGCAGAAATGGACAATTGATGGTTATTGAGGTAGTGCAGGAAGAAATAGAGTTAGCTGGACCAACAGTTAATGAAGTCACTGAAGAAAATGTTCAACTCGATGAACGCACTATTGAATCGGAGGTTCAGTTGCAGGTGATGGGGGAGCAAGACAATTCTGACACAATGCAAGTAAAAGGATGGTTTAACAAGAAAGTAGTGCATGTCTTAATCGACACAGGAGCCTCCCATAATTTTATTCATCCATCATTACTCAAAAAATATAAGGCTCAGATTGTTGACATTAAGCCACTCAAAGTGAGATTGGCTAATGGGGCTCTCATGCAAACTAAAGGCCAGGTGAGTATTGAAATGCAAGTGCAACAATACTCATTTTCAGCTAATTTCTATATTCTGCCAGTTTCAGGTTGTGAAGTGGTTCTTGGAGCAGCTTGGCTCAGGACATTGGGAGATATAACTTGGAATTTTGAAACAATGAAGATGCAGTTAACCAAGTTAAATATGTGTTACAAGGGGAGACAAAATCTCAAGCTTCTGTTGTAAGCTGCAAATCCATGTCCAGGTTGCTGAAGAAACAAAAAGAAGCAGTACTAGTACAATTGAGTCAAGTTTCTATGCAGGGTGCCAAGGCAGCCGTACATCCTGAGATCCTTAAGTTGGTACATCAGTAAGCTGAGATTTTTCAGCCTCCAATAACCCTACCACTAGCTGGAGAGCATGATCATAGGATTGAGTTGTTAACTAACACCACAGCTATCAATGTTAGGCCTTACAGGTATCCACACTTCCAGAAATCTGAGATTGAGAAGATTGTGCAAGAAATGTTAGCCAATGGAATCATTAGACCAAGTGTATCTCCTTTCTCATCTCCTGTCATTTTGGTCAAAAAGAAGGATGGCACATGGAGGATGTGTGTGGACTATAGATCCTTAAACTCTGTCACTGTGAAGGACAAGTACCCTATACTAGTAGTAGATGAACTTATTGATGAAGTGCATGGGGCCTCCATTTACACCAAACTTGATCTGAGATCTGGATATCACCATATTAGAATGTGTGAAGCTGATATCAGTAAGACGACATTTAGGGCATTATGAGTTTTTGGTGATGCCGTTTGGGCTAACCAATGCCCCATCCACCTTTCAGTTTGTCATGAATGATGTTTTGAGACACTATCTTAGAAAATTTGTGTTGGTCTTTTTTGATGACATACTGATTTATAGTTCAAGCTTGGAGGAACATCTAGTTCATTTGCAACTTGTGTTGATAAACTGCAGCAAAATTTTCTGAAGGTCAAAGAGAGCAAATGCAACTTTGGAGTGTCTCAAGTAGAGTATTTGGGGCACATAATCAGTGTTGAAGAAGTAGCAGTAGATCCATCCAAGATTGACTGCATAAAAAAATGGGAAAAA
Source organism: Rosa lucieae (assembly GCA_024704745.1). NCBI lineage: Eukaryota > Viridiplantae > Streptophyta > Magnoliopsida > Rosales > Rosaceae > Rosa > Rosa lucieae. The sequence continues at coordinate 41,869,341 of CM045495.1, forward strand.
CCAAGAACATTGAAAGGCTTAAGAGGATTCCTTGGGTTAGCCGGATATTATCGGAAGTATGTCAGGAATTTTGGGATGATAGCTAAACCCCTTACAAATATGCTCGAGAAAGACAATTTCAAGTGGAGTGAAGAATCAGAAAAGGCCTTTGAGTCACTCAAGCAAGCTCTCATCTCTACGCCTGTTCTAGCAATCCCAGATTTTAACAAGTAATTTGTAGTTGAGTATGATGCTTCTGACAAGGGTATTGGTGCTGTGCTTTCACAAGAGGGTCACCCTGTAGCATTCTTGAGTAAGGCTTCTGACACACCACCCTATCAATTTATGACAAGGAGATGATGGCAGTAGTTTATGCAGGACAATTGAACATTTTTTGAAGCAAAGAATTACTAGTCCAGCTCAACAAAAGTGGCTACTCAAGTTAATGAGGTATGATTATTCCATTTTTTTATAAAGCTGGCAAAAACAATGCCGCACCTGATGCCCTATCAAGGAACCTTGATCTATCTACTATGACTGGTGTCTCACAACCTATCCACAAGTTTGTGTTGGATATTCAAGCAACCTGTTTATCGGATCCTGAAGCTGCCACAATTATCCAGGACTTACAGCAAAACAGGGAGAGTAGAAAGCACTATGCTATGCATGATTCTCAGCTTTTTTATAAAGCTAGGGTGTTTGTACCTCAGAAAGATGATTGGAGAAACAAAATAATCAAAGAATTTCATGAGGGGTTGATTGGAGGTCATGCAGGGAGAACCAGAACATATCAGAGAATCAAAAGAAGTTTTGCTTGGCCAGGGATGTTAAAAGACATCAAAACTTTCATTGTTGAGTATCAAACATGTCAAATCAACCATTATGAGACTATCTTCCCACCTAGACTGCTTCAACCAAACTCCATTCCTGACAAAGCTTGGACCAACATATCAATGGACTTTATTGATGGCTTACCTGTTTCTGAAGGAAAAATAGTAATTTGGGTTGTCATTGATAGGTTAACCAAATCTGCTCATTTTATTCCTATGTCCCATCCTTATACTGCTTCCTCTGTGGCTTAATTGTTTGTTAAAGAGATTTTTAAACTACATGGAATGCCAGAACACATACTGTCTGATAGGGATCCAGTTTTCCTCAGTCTATTTTGGGAATCATTTTTTTCAAGCTGCAAGGTACCAAACTTGATAAATCATCAGCATACCATCCACAAAGTGACGGTCAGACAGAGAATTTAAACAGAACACTGGAATAGTATCTGAGGTGTGTTGTGGTAGAAAAACCACACTCTTGGGTTCAAGCCATTCCATGGGCAGAATGGTGGTATAATTCTGCCTTTCATTCAGCTATTCAGATGAGTCATTTCCAAGCTTTATATGGGTACCAGCCACCACCAGTGGTCACCTACTTGCCTGGTTCTACAGCAGTGGCATTAGTTGACAATCAATTACAAAGGAGAGATGAATTGCTTGCATTACTAAAAAGAAATTTACAACTGGCTCAGTCTAGGATGAAAACATTCTATGACAAAAAACATACAGAGAGAGAGTTTGAGGTGGATGAATGGGTGTATCTCAAGCTACAACCGTATAGACAGCAATCAGTGCGCCAACAAGGGTTGCACAAACTTTCTCCCAGGTACTATGGCCCTTACAAAATCATTGCGAAGATAGGGAAAGTGGCTTATAAGTTGCAGCTACCCACCTCAGCCAAGATACACAATGTGTTTCATGTTTCTCTTCTCAAGAAAAAAATTGGGGACTCTGTGCAACCTAATTCTTCTCAGCTGCCATATGTGATGGATTGAGACAATCCCAAGTGGGAACCAGAAACAATATTGCAGAGGAGAATCTTCAAGAAAACCGGTGCTGCTGCAACACAATGGCTAGTTCATTGGTTTAGTGCATCTCCAGAAGAGGCAACGTGGGAAGATGCAGAGGTGATACTAATGAGGTTTCCAAATTTTGACCCTGATGCCCCAGTACACCGATCACATGAACAACCAGTCTTACCTCTCAATACTTGTGGTCAAGTATTTTCTGATGGGGGGTGGAATGTTAGAGTACCCGTCTACAGCTTTTCTAATGAATTTAGGATTCATATTTCTCTTGTTAAAACGCACAGTTTAGTTAATTCAATACGCACCGTTTTAGCTCATCTTCAGGGAGGAATCTGTGAACTATTTTTACGTACTGTTGGTGACCTGTGTCGCGCTGACATGTGTCAAGCATGACCACACCCTCAGCTTTATGAGCTGCCTTATCTGTAATGAAAAGTTATGCTGATATTTGAATTTTCTATTTATCTGCAATTTTTCTTCTTCCATTTCCTTTTGTCCTTGTTTTTTTTTCCAGAAGTTAGGTTTAGAACCCTAACATCCTCTTCAGTAACACACTCTCTCTCTCTCCCCCCCTCCCTCCCTTGCGCTCAGCAATCACCGGTGGTGGTCTGATTCGTCGATCGCCGTCGAGTTCCTTGACTAGGAATTCTAGGGTTCTTGAAGATCGCCGTCATCCAAGGTGGTGGTCTGATTCGTCTAAATCTTTTATAATGATTCTCTCAATTTCATGTCTTTAAGATTTGCTATTGCGATTGTTTTTACTGATTGAGGTGGGAGCTTGATAGGAGAAGGTGGTCAACCCACTGTTAGAGAAGCACCCGAAGCAGATCAGGATTGGAAGGGGATTACCTCTGAAGAGAGATCCGTCCCGATTCGTCAACCTTGGGCCATTTGTTCATATCTAACTCGGTATGTATTCGATCCTTCCTTTTTTTTGTTTTTTGTTTTTTCCCTTATATATCATGCATATTCATCTCAGCATGGTGGATTAGATTGGGTTTTCATTACTGTGGCTTTGCAATATCAGGATGGATAAGTCAGAGAAATTGGAGATGGTTTAGCCGAGGCAAAAATACAGTTTTCTTTGTTTATGTTTGAATGGGTGGGATTTGAATTTGTGTCGCAAGAATTGGAAATTGGTTTCTGGGTGTTTTGATTTATGGTTGAAAGTTCAAACTTGAATGACAGGTGTGCTCTTTTTGTTAGGCAGATGCTATCATTTCAAGCATGCAAACTTGCGAAGTGTGAACTGGATCGAGGTGCTTAACCGAGTGTTCTGAAGTGCCACCCGCGCCACACTGCTCAGATTTGTTTGCGTTGGGACAGTGGCAAGATTTCAGGTATTGTGTGTTCTTATTGTTTGGTTTGCATCTTTACTTTTATCCGTATACTTCTGGATTATGTACTGATTTTGATGAGGGGATTTTCCGAGCCATGAGCTCACACAAAGGAGGGTATCTGAACCTCAATTGGGATTGCATGTACATAGTACCAACTGTAACTTGTTTGGGTATTCTTATTTCCCAACTTTGCCTGTATCTTTTTCTTGTTTATTCAGAATATATATATATATATATATATTTCCGGGAAACTTCATAGTTATTGTTTCTTCTATGGCCTAATGACTTAATGCGCTTACCATATAAGTTATTCATAATTGGAACTTAATTTGAACTGTTGATTACCTCAGACACAGTATGCCTTTTTTAAGTAATATATATATATATATTCATTTTTCAACTTAATTAAGGTGGGAAGCAGTTCGGATTCTTTGAAATCTCAAGGTGGGATGATGACTTAAATTAAATCATATACTTTGTTATAGCTGCTGGGCCTCTAATATGCAGCACTTAGGAATTTGAATACCCATTTATGTAATCTGGTGTGCTTGACATGACATGATCTAATGAGAATCAGTATAATTTGAATACCCACTACATAATCTGGTGTGTTTAATATGTTTGCTGATATGGTGGTCAATTCTTTTGTGTGTTGTAGGCTATTCTGGTGGTCAAGCAGCAGTTAGAGAAGATTATTGACAATCTGGTAAGTTTGCATGCATAATTCTTTTGAACATCCTGTGATATCACCCTTTGTAAAAGCAGTGGTTAGCTCTCTTTCTCTCAATTCAGTCCAGGCATAGGAATATGCTTGGTGCATGTTATGGTCAGTATCTGCATCTTCTCTCTAGATCAATTTCTCTGTTCTTTTTTTAATTTTAATTTTTTTATTTTGAAACTCTCTAGATCAATTTCATGTCCAAATAAGTCGACAACCAAACCATGTTTCATACTACCTTTACTACATTTTTCCAGCATGTATCCCTTTGTTTTTAATCACAACTACTGATAGCAAGTGTTTTACACTGCCTATCTAATGCAGGTTATGCGGAACCATCAAGAAGCAGTTAGCGAATATGAACAAAAATAAATATCAAAGAGACCAAGTTGGCCAATCTTAACCTGATTCTAAGTTACTAGGTGTAATAATAAATAGGTAACTAGCAGTTAAGCCTGACTTGACCTGATTCTAGGCCGTAACCATTGTTGTTTTCTCTGTTTTTTTATGGGGCTCCAATGGCCTTCTTTCCTAGTTTTCAGAATAATTTACGGAATTAGAAAGAATGGAGTTGATGTTTGGCTAAATAAACAAACTGTCATATTAAATAATTGATATTTTTATAAAAGAAATAATAATTAAAAAACAATTTAAAAAACTGACTTGAACCGGACTGAACTGAACTGGTCGGTTTGGTTTTCGGTTTTGAAAAGTGAAAAATACGAAACTGAACTGATCTCGACTTCGGTTTGGTTCTTGGTTTAGGCTTAAAACTGAATTGAATCAAACTGAACTCACCTTTATAAGGTATGTTTAACGTCATGGCTATAAGGTAGTAGGCGCGTTTCAAAAAAAAAAAAAAATAGTAGGAGTAAGTTTCAAGTTCTAAAAATTTAATGCGTACTAACTCTTTAATGTTAATTTATGTATTTTATGCTATGAGTTTCATTAGTTACTGACTCTAAATGTATGACATTTAATGATGTTTAATGTTAATTTATGTTTTTTATGCTATGAGTTTCATTAGTTACTTACTCTAAATGTATGACATTTAATGATGTTCATGGTTATGAGGTAGGTTGTATTATACTATGAGTTTTTGCTGATACCTTGTCAAGAGGTATATAGTTGTAGATATCTCATTGCTATGTGGTTAACTATTCTAGAGGTATATTATTTAATGTTAAGGCTATAAGATATGTTTAACTCATGGCTATAAAGTAGTAGGCGTGACTTCCATGTTCTAAAATTTTAAGGGGCCGTGATCACTTATCCAATTTTAGCTCTAAAAATGTCCGCTTACTCCACTAAGGGCATGTTTACTTGGAATGGAATGGAATGATTACGGAGTAAAAACACCATTGTGTTTACTAACACATAAAAGAATCGGAATGATTCCAGGTAAAAGAATTCCTGTGTTTACTAACACATGAAGGAATCGGAATTGGTGTAGGTCCCACCCATTTATCAGGAATCGATTCCTGAATACTCAGGAATTCGATTATGAAGGGGGGAGATGAGTTTAGGAATTATTCCTCCGGAATCAATACCGATTCTTTTTTTCTCCCATTCCACTTGTCTCCGATTCATGATTATTTTCCATTTCAAGTAAGTAAACTTGCCATAAGAGTTTTTTAACCCTATTTACCAAATTCAGTGTTAAATGACAATTTCAACCTTTAATTAATTAAAAAAGGGTTAATGCTCATACACCCTGTTTTTGATAAAATACTTCCTAAAAACCCCAGTATACTACTTTTGTTCCTCTCCACCCAGACTTCTGTCTCTTTCTTTCCCTCTCACCCAACTCTTCCTTTTTCTCTTCCTTTAGTACCCTTTTGATTGTGCATAACATATTCTGTTCTTTTAAAATTTTGATGAAACATGGTGGGCCCATTTTTTATTTGTTTAATTAGAAAAGCATGATAAATATTCATCCTCTATCTCGAAGGTAAACAGTATACCTTGTTATTCATAATTTCGATCGTTGACAGACTCGAATTAGTTGCCATCTGTAAAAATACAAGCAAAGAACTGCAAAAAGAAAGAGAAAAATTGAGAAAGCTGAAAGCCTATAGAGATAATCTTGATAGAGAGTCACCTAACTATTGGGATATCATTTATAGACTACAGACTAGAATCTATAAAATAGAACAAGAGGTTGATAATCTCTTATATGTTCTTGAAGAGGAACAAAAACCTCTAAATTATTTGAGCATTTGTTAGATCCGCACTTCACTGGTATCAGAGCTTGTAAAAATAGCTCAAAGGAGAACCCCTCCTTAATGGGGACAATGTCAGAATTGTTATTAGAGAAAATAAATTCTCTACTGAAATCTTCTGATGAGAAATATCAGAAGCTGTTACTAGAAGTATCTAGATGTCAGTCGACTCTAGAAAGATTACCTGCTATAATCCACCAATTGGAAAGATTGGAAAACAAACTGGATTATATCAAAGATCTTCCAAAAACGGAAGAAGAAAAACTAACGAGTGTTAGTAGAAAAATAAAAGAACAGCCAAAAACGCTGGATTCTATACTTAAGGACAAGAAATTGCCTACAATAAAAAAGAAGACTAATGGATTCAAACCATTAGAGAAACCAGATACAAATCGTGTTCCTAACATGATTTTTCTGGAACCATCTACTAGTCAGACTAGTATCCGGTATGAAAATCCGGAAAAAAAGAGAAATGAAGATGTTAAGCATCTTTGGAAAAAAGAAAGGAGTTCAACTCCTAAATTCTGAAGAATTTGAATACAATGAAATCGAGCAAGAGGTAAAAAACTCCTCAATCCCAAAGCTAGATTTCAAACAGATCTACAGAAGGGGAACATTTAACCTGATGGACAACCATCATTTCAAAGTACTTGAATTCACAACCCCCTCAACAACAGGAGAAACAGATCTCTTGATGATCACCCAAGATGAAGTTGCCCGAGCACAAGCCAAGCAGTATCAATTTTTGCACATTGGAGCAGTCCAAGTCGGCATAAAGCTTTTGGCAAGAGAAGGCATCAACTGTTCAGTCCTATGTGTCCTGCAAGACAACCGATTGACAGACTTCCAAGCTAGTCTGTTGGGAACACTAGAAGCATCACTGTGCAACCAAGTAGCATATTTCAACTGCTTCCCCAACTTCACTACCAGCTTGAAGGATGCAGCCCACTACCTCAGACTGAGAGTCAAGACAGATGTGATCTCAATGAAAGAAGAAATGCAAGAACTGGCAATAGTGTACAGAGTATACTATAAACTGATGAGCACCACAGTAGAGCCAAAAACAAGGATCTCCAGCATCCCTGGTCTCACTACTGGATTCCTCACCAGCCAGAAGAACCATTCACAACAGATTCACAAGGTTGCTTGGAATGAAGTAACTTTTCCTCTTGAATGGAAACTATCCGGTCCAAAAAAGCTACCGGAAAGAGCAACAGCAAAAATCTACGAGAGTAGAAGAACAGGAGAAATCAGCCTCAACTTCGACAGTCACCGAAAAAGTGATGTCTGTCCTGAGAATGTCAGGATAAACAGCAGTCTTCTGAGAAGAAGCTACAGCACCAGAGAAGCCGGTGTCAGTGGAACAAAACCCACCATTGAAGAGCCAATATCAGAAGAAGACCTGGAAGCTGATCTAAATAGACCAGTCCATATGCTCAGAGCTGAGAAGCTCTATGATCTTTATGCAGAAGCTGAGAATTGTGAAAATCCTGAACGATTAGAAAAACTAATCGAAGAAATGAAAGAATTCAAATGCAGAAAGACAAGAAAAGTCTTTCCTTATCAAGATCTAGAAATGGAAGATGGAGAGAGCTCCAGAACTTTCATCAAAAAAGAAACAAGGGAAATAAAACTCCCAGTTCAGAAAGCCCCCACGGGTAAAAAAGGAGAAAGAAATTCTCAAAGATTCGTCCCCGAGGACAATCTTCCCAGAGTTCCTATCACCAACTATGGAATCTGGCTGAATCTAGACAAGAGTCTAGACAAAAGAAAAACCATTGACCAATGGGTAGATAGCCTGATGATGGCCTCTGCACTCACCCTTGGCAAATTTGAAGCACCCGATTTGCAGGTGTACTATGAAACTACTCTTACTGGAGTGGCAAAAAAGTACTACCTATCTTTCAAAGAAACTGCCAGAGGAAGAGACTGGCTTGAAGAGATAAAAAATTCAAAGTCTCCGTATGATTTTGCAGTACCCCTGTACGATCAGTTCTGTGGAGATCTCTCAAATCTGAGTGAGAAAGCCAAAGAAACGGCAAAGTCGAATATCTATGCTCTCAAGATCTGTGACATGAGATATTTCGAAGAATACCTGAATGAGTTTCAGGAATATTACTGTACAATTGGTGAACTAGAGAATACTGATCTAGTTAATCTGTTGCACAGAAAGCTCCCTGAACCATGGAGAACAGCTGTGAGAGAAAGCATAGCTGAAAAACCAATTGAAAGATTTTCAGTTGGAGGAATTGCCGACAGAATCCGGCAATTACTGAAGGAGCAATGCAAAGCCAATCTTAGAGCTAAGATGGCCAAGAAGCAACTCAAAGGAGTTGAAAATTTCTGTTATGGAATACTGGATATGCCCACAAACTGGGGATGCCATGACTCCAAATTCCACAGAAAGAAGAAAAAAGAAAAATATTACTCTAAAAAATTCAAAAAGAGTAATCAAAGGAAGAATTGGAAATTCAAGAAAAGTTCCAATTACAAGAAGCAACAGGATGAAGATCCAAAAAAGAAATTCTTCAAGAAAAAGAAGAATACTCATCAGCATAAACAACCTAGCAAGAAAGCTTGCAGATGTTGGTTGTGTAAAGCTGAAGGGCACTATGCCAATGAATGCCCGGAAAAGGGTAAAAGATCTACTAAGGCTCTCTTTGAAGAATATGAGCAAATAGTAGAGGTAGCAAACATGAAAGGCTACGAAATAGCCTATTCTGATGATGAAGAAGACGACAGGTCAGTGATTTGATGCCTAAAATGCAACTTACGCGCAACAAGGACACGGTCATCAAAGAATTGGGAAATATTTAAACCCGGAAATATCGTACCTCGGGGATCTTGAGCTAACTCAAATCCAATGGTTTATGGGTCATAAAAGTCACTTGCTAAACTAAAAGAAAAAAATAGTAAAATGGCTAAGTGAAACACCAAGTCTCACACATGCACGGCTTAGGTCTCCCGAAGCCAAAAAGTAGCCAAGAACTCACCAAAATAAATTGGTATGCTCAAGGCCTTATGGTACTTACAATGAAAAATGTGAGCAAATATTTGGGGGAATTAATTTTTGGTTTTGGAAATTAAAAACTAGAAAATTAAAATTTGCAAAAAAGTAAAGTGCTAGAAATTTAAAGGTTTGGAAAACAATGGACAAAATTTGGGTACTAAAGCATCCACTCTAGCAATCATTTACCGTAACAACACAATTTTGGCACACAACAAAAGGGAAATGGCGCAATCCCTAACTATAAGCCGGACTAGGGCCTTAGAGTGATAATGCAAATCCGGACTAGGGCATTCACATTCTCATAGTACGAAAATAATGTAAATCCGGGCTAGGGCATTCACATTCTCATATCACACACATTAAGACCGGACTAGGGCTCCTAACATGCATAAAATGGCATTAAGTCAATTTTTAGAGACTGACAATTTGCTCACGACAACATGCTCATTCATAAAATTAAGCCACTAATTAAATGAATTTCATGATGAGGACAAGAACTAGTCATAAATTTGGCCAATTTTTATAACAAATTCCCATCGAAAATTACGCAAAGTCATAAACAAAAACCACAACACACTTTCATTAAGCACCAAAAATTAATGTCATTACATGATAAAAATTGCTAGGGCTTCAAGCCCTAGACCCAAATAAGAAACTACTCACAATCCATCAACATACCCACAAAGAAATTCATCAATTACAAAAAAATTAAAGCAAGAAGAGAGTTAGAAAAGAGGAAGAGACCGAGACTAATCACAACTACACTAGAGAGTGAGCATGACTAGCTTGGAATTATACTCTCTCTTGTACCTCAAAATCTGGAATTATGAAGAATTGATGAACTTTGGGTGAGTGATGATGAAGAATAGTTGAGAGGAGAGGGAGTGATGGTAGAGAGAATAATGGGTAATTGAAGGAATCTGTGGTGCGGCGTCGGAGGATGTCTGGTGGTCGAAGGGGAAGGGGAATTCGATAATTGATGGTTGGGTGAGAGAGTATATCTCCTGGGTCGGCTACTGTTGGAGGATGTATATATATGGATAATTCGGTCGTGGTCAGTGTGAGGAAGAGAGAATATATGATGGGATTAATTCAGGTTTGTGGCTGCAGATCGCTGAGAGTGAGGAGGGAGATAGGACGGCCACGTGGCATCATGGGAGTGGCCAAGAAGGAAGGAAGAAATGGGCACGTGATGGCAGCAGACATGGTTAATTGAAACCAAAGCTTAATTAAGTGTAAGGTTTAATTAAACTAAGTTCTAATTAAGTAAGGTGCTGCATGCTAATGGTTGGAAGTCAACGTGCTTATTAATTAATCAAGCTAATGATTAATTAATACAACCTTTTCTTTCTTTTCTGCAATTTTCTTCTTCTCCTCTTCATCCAAAATCTCGAATATTTCCATATATATTGTCAAGTGACTAGTCGGGTTTCGCTCTCAAACTTGCATTGACCATGGTTGATCGTGTCAACAACTTCGTCTTTTCGTCGGTAATCCTAATTAGCTTCATTTTCGCACGATTTCATCCGAAATCCACAACTCCGCTTATTTACTACAAAATAAATAAAAATGAATTAATTACATTATAATTAACTTAAGGATTAACTTATTTATAGTGTTTTAGATACAATTACATGCATAGAAATGCGTGTAATCAGTCAGTCTACTCTGCCTGGTCTGAAGAAGAAGAAACTTCATCAGAAGAGTCTGAGATTGATTCTGAAGTAGAGTACTTCGAATCCAGACAAATGAATGTTCTGAAAATCATAAACTGGGAAGAAAGCAAGACAGAATCCTTCATGTCTTTATATCAGGTGAACCCTGGTTCATTCGTTTGTGACTACTGCTTTTGTCACGAAAAGAATGGTCTCCCTATGTTTTGTGAAGAGTCTAAGAAGACCTATCACAAAGAATGCTTCATAGCTGAAGCAAGAAGAAAAACCAAGAATGGTCTTGTCAGCCAATTGATTGAGCAAGAATATGAAAAGTATTTCGCTGAGAAAAAGGCGAAAGAAGTGGAAACTCTGTTCCAGGAAACCATGGAACAAACAAAAAGAGTTGAAACAACTATGTTCCAGGAAACCATGGAACAACCATCTTCCTCAGAAATAAAGGAAGAAATCATCGGTGAAGAAACAATCGATGAAGATATTGAACTGGTTGAAATACCAGAAAATGAAGCAAAAGAAGAACTGGTCAAACCACCAGAAACGGTTCATCTCTTAGAACGACAGGAGATTACTGACACATGGGATCTACTTGGCCAACCATCCGGCAAGTTTGATTATAAAGTCAGATATGATCCTCCGTCATGGTTCAATGATCCAGAGATCAAAGAGATAATTCCTACAGATTGGGATGATACAAAATCGGTTAGTTTTGCTGAATCACCCACTCAGGAAAATGTTCCAGAAGAATGCAAACCATTCATTCCTCAGGAACAAGCTCAAGAAAATGAGCTTCAACAATCGAAAGTCGTCTCTACAAGTAGATACAGCAACTACATAGAGATTGGACTCAAGTTCCCTGATCACAGGAAATATCATCTACATGCTTTTGTAGATAATGGATCAGGATTTACTGTTGGAAAGAGATTTGCAATTCCAGACGAACTCTGGAAAGAAGATAAGAAAAAGTCTGCTACTGGTGTCACTTTTGATGGAAGCCATCTCACCATGAAGAAAGTAGCAAAAAATGTTCATATCACCATTGGTGGAGGAACATTTATCATCCAGAATGTTTGGCAATCCGAAGGCCAAGGATCTGATTTCTTGTTGGGAAATGATTTTATTCTCCAACAAAGGTTCATTCAGGATGAAGAAGCGATCGGCTTCAGGAAAGGAGAACGGGTGTTCTGGGCAGACCGACTCACACATGCATTCAGTGTGGTAGGTCCCGGTTTTACTACTCACTATCAGAGATCGCAACAGAATAGTGGTGATCTTACCCCCTACAAACCCAAATTTGAGCCCATACTCCAAATCAAACAACAAGAAGAACTGCTTGTTGAAGAATCTTCAGAAGAAGAAAAAGAAGCTAGTGAAGATGAAGAAGCTAGTTTCATCCATGAGCACAACCTCAAGCACTTTCAGAACAAGCTTGAATCTCAACAAATTCCTACTCTTGACAAAATCAAGAAACTACTCGAGCAGAATGTGGATACAAATCCTCAGAAGTTTTGGGAAAAGGACCCAGTGGTCTGTGAATTGAGATTGCATGACATGAACGCTATCTGCCATGTCAAAGCTATTCCTCAATACAAAGAGGAAGATCAAAAAGAATTCAGAAGTGATATTGAAGATCTCCTGAAAAAGAGATTAATTCAACCTTCCACTAGCCCTCATCATGCTCCAGCATTCTACGTGAGAAATCATGCAGAAACTCTACGAGGCAAAGCTAGAATGGTGATTGACTACAGAGATGTCAACAAGAAGACTGTCAAAGACGGATATCAGATAGCTCAAGTAAGAGTCCTGATCAACCAGCTCAGAGGAGCTAAAGTCTTTTCGAAATTCGATGCAAAGTCGGGTTTCTGGCAGGTCAAGATGCATCCTGAGAGTATCCCTCTCACTGCATTTGGAACACCACAAGGTCATTACGAGTGGCTGGTGATGCCTTTTGGTCTAAAGCAAGCTCCCTCAATCTTCCAAAGAAAGATGGACAACATCTTCAAGCATGTGGCGGAGTTCTGCGTCGTTTACATAGATGACATCCTGGTCTTCTCCAAAAACAGAGAAGAACACATGAAACACCTCCACGAGGTAGTAAAGCTGATAGTTCAGCACGGAATTATCCTAGGCGAGAAGAAAATCTTCTTTATCCTTGATGAAGTTGATTTCCTAGGGATAAACATCAAGAATGGAGTCATAAAGCTCCAACCTCACATCCTTGAAAAAATCTGGAAGTTCCCAGACAGGATTCCTGATGCTAAGAGTCTAGAGAGATTCCTTGGTGTCATAAATTATGGGAGAGATTTCATCCCTAGAATCTCAGGGTTAACAGCAATGTTATCTCCCAAGACAAGTTCCAAGAGAAAATGGAACTTCACAGAAGATGATGAAAAGATCGTGAAGCAGATAAAAAATCTCTGCAAAAACCTCCCTCCTCTTCAACAACCAGAAGAGAATGATGAAATTATCCTCCAGACAGATGCGAGTGATAATTACTGGTCCGGTGTTGTTCTGGCAAGAGCGCTTGGAACTAGCATTGAAAAGATCTGCAAATTTTGTAGTGGCAAGTTCAGCCCTGCAGAACTGAATTATCCCACAGGGGAAAAAGAAATTTTAGCTGTCAAGAAAACGATTTTAAATTCTCCAGCTTATCTTGGAAAAACCTTTACTGTCCGCACCGATTGTGCTAGAGTAAAGAATTTTAAAAATTTTAAACTTGACAAAGCTGCTAATAGAGGAAGATTGGCCAACTGGCAATTGTTTCTTAACCAATATGATTATACTGTTGAATTAATTGCAGGAAACAAGAACTATCTTCCAGACGCATTGACCAGAGAAATGGCAATGTTCAGCCAAAGAGAAGACGACGAAGGTCGTAATCCCAGAAGCAGAAGACCTGGGAAAGAACAGGAACCTGAAGAGGATCCAAAAGAAACCAAGGAAAAAATCCTTAAAAGGTTTCTGCTAAGCTCAAAAGGCTTAGCTTCAACTGATCAATCCCAGGGTAAAGGATTGGCTAGCCCGTCTCAAACGGCAGACGGTAAAGGCACCTCAAGACCGTTGATGGCTGCTGCTTTGCCAAAAAGCAGACCAACTCCGAGTGGAGTTATAAATGTTTTTAATTATGAATTAAGAACTTTTGATACTCCTGTGTTCAGAACTGGCAGGAGACTAGCTTATCACCAGAAGGCAATCCTGGATAATCTCTTATTTTCCTTTCAAGAAAGAAGCAGTGGTTTGATGTTCCCAGCTCTCTTCGCATTAGCTGAAGAACTCTACGAAAATGGAAAACCACCAGGTGAAGAGCTTCATACACAGCAGAGTGCTGTAAGGAAAGAAAAACTATCCTTCCTTGAAAGTCCAGAAAGTGCTAGGGTCCCTATCATGGCACTCAATGAATCAGACTGGCATGAATTCCATAGCCTGATAGGAAGGCACAATCCTGAAAACCTAGTTCCTCCAACCCTCTTCATTGTCTCAGGACCATATGTTGGAAGATACCTGGTAAATGTTCAGAGTGAACATCCTCAAGAACACAAGCTTTGGCTTGTTGAAAGTGGTTTTGTCCATAATCTGTGGACTAAATCTAATAATGATCTAAGAGGCTTACCGCCCATTATCATCAACACAGTCAAGAACATCAGAAGAAAAGACTGTATGCTTCGTCTGAAGTTCAGATCCACTCCTCCAGAATGGATTCAGAAGACAGATGGTGAGGTTGAATATATTCCTCCATATCATTATGTGAGAATTATTCAAAGAAGATATCTTCAACCAGCCTGTGTAGCATACAATGGCCAACCAAATTCTAGCATTCCCTGGATGAAGGCCATGGCTCTTGACTACATCAAAAAGATCATCTCTGAAGATGTCAACAATACCTTCCTGGCAGCAGGAGAAAAGACAATCATTACTGCTTACGATCACCCTGACGTAATCAGCAGTGATATATTCCTATCTCTAACCAGAAAAGAGATAGACTCGACAATGGCATGCATGCGTTGGGTGGAAAAGCTTGAAAATGACAACCACTACAAAATGTATGTTGATACAGACGTCGAGGATAATGCAACAACAACTCGCATGGCCCAGGCAGACAACAACTCCTTTGTCTTTGGCCACCATTCTGAAACAGACGAGAACATGTGAAGCTACAGGTGAAGAATCAGCACCAAATTAGCAACTGTAGAACTTTAGACTTTTCTAAAGCTACTTTTGCTTTTTCCTTTTCAAAAAGAAAAGGACAAGTGAAAAACATTTCACTTCTCACCTTTTGCTTTTCCCTGGCCGACCTCCACCAGCAGGAGCACTCAGAAAAGCAGGAGTCACGGAGTTGTCTTATATATTTTTGTATTTTGAATTCTAGTTTGAGTTCCGCTCCCTATATAAGGAGTTTAGCTTCTCTTAGAAGGCATTCGAAGTTTAGATCAGAAAATTGAGTAGAAGAGTCTTCTCTCAAGAAGTAAGAAAGCCATAGTAAGCAGTGTGCTTTTCCTACCTGTTCAGTAGTGTGCTTTCATTACAAGTAAGTTTTCGTTCTCATTCTCATGGGTAACTAAACAGCTTTTGCTGTTTACCTGAGGATGAGGCTCTGAATTTTTAGAATGTATTTCTGTTAAATAAATAAAGGATGCCCATCCCTTTTGTCAAAAAACTTATTAACTTGTGTTGCATATTTTAGTCTGTCTATCACTATCTGTTTCTTATTCATGCATTCCATCCAGAACCATCATTATCTAGTTCTTATACTTATTCTGAAATCTGAAAATTAGTCTTTGTCTATCAAGAAAAAACCAGTTTTAAAAACTAAAATTAAGATAAGCAGCAGTGATTCCGCCTGTTAAAGTATCCGTTAGGCAGGAAGCCGTTAGGAGAAAAACTTAGGCATGTTGAAGGCTAGTCTTATTTTCGTTTTTGTTTTTTTTATGAAGTTTTTAAAGGAAGACAAACACTCTAAGGCTCAGGATAGCATAAGAACTACTCCCTTTTAGTCTTTTCACAAGAGAATAGTAAGATACATAAATACGTGTGCAACTGGGAAAAATACCTGAGAAATCTGGGTAAACGGGAAATAGCCCATTAAAAAATCACAGGTTCTGATGCTACTGATCTCTCTCTCTCTCTCTCTCTCTCTCTCTCATCTCTTTTTGGCGAGGAACACCCCCCCATCGATTTTGCCTGCCCAGGTTCTGATCCTGATGGTGACGGAGACGGCGGCAACACGGTGAGGCTGAGTGATGTTGACGACGCTGCTCTTAACCTGGATATGACCCGATCCCAAATCAAAATCCGAATCGGATAAATGCAGATTAGAGTCTTCAACGTCCTCGAAGCTATGCGAGAATGAAATCGAAGACGACGACGAGCTTTTCCCTTCGGGCTTTCCTTTCCCGGACAGAGGTGATCTGGACAGACGACTCCCGTTTTGTTTGTCAGACGTCCGGGAAGCTTCGAAGCTCCACGCTCCAAGTTCGAGTCTGAGCTTCGCTCGAACGACGAGCTTTTCCCTTGGGGATTTTCTTTCCTGGACAGAGGGATCTGGACAGACGTCGCCGGTTTTGTTTGTCAGACGTCCGATTTTGTTTCGCTTGGACGACGTCACTCTACGGCGTCGTTCTGTTGTTTTTTGTTTTTTGGTATTTGGCAGAAGGCTTATCCATGTCTAAGGAAAGGAGAAAGAAGAATGAAAAAAGAAGGTTTTATTGAGGAGTTATGCATGTCTATTGCGGGTCAATAATATGATTATTGGGGGGGGCAATAAAATGTTTATTGGGGCAATAATAAGATTATTGGGGGGGGGGGGGGGGGGGGGGCAATAATAAGATTATTTATTTGGATATACCTCCGAAAGCTTTCAAAATTCAAAATTTCTTTATTTTTCACTAATTATTGATCCCCAATAACAAGTTTATTGGAGAGCAATAATATGATTATTGGGGGGGGGGGGGGGGTAATAAAATCAGACGACGGAATCCGGTCACCAGTCCGGCAGTCGAATTAGGGATTCCGGTGACTGGTTGTAGGATTCCGGTCACCGATCGCTGGAGACTGCGGCCGGCCACTGGTCACCGGAGCATAGCAAGGTGGAGGATGACTTCTCTCTCTAAGTGAGAAAGAATGAGAGGGCAAAAAAGTTCCAAAAATAAATAAAAAGAATAAAAAAAGAATTAATTGGGTATTAGGGAAATAATCCCTTAGAGTGTTTTGGGTAAATGGGGTTAGAAAACTGTTAGTGGAGCAAGTGGGCAATTTTTAAACTGAAATTGGGTAAATGATAATTTCCCCCTAATTTTAATGCCTACTTGATTTCTATTTTATTTTAGTTTTTTATGTTGTGAATTTCATTGGTTACTTGTTCCAAATAAATGATATTTAGTGATGTCAATTGTTTTTCATGATGTTTACTTTTTTTTTTTGGAGCTCTTTTGTAGGAGGGATTACTTGGGGCTACCTAATTTTGTATTTTGTTAAGTTCACTTTCTTCTTGTAATTGTCATCTATTTTCTTTTTTGGTTGCTTTTTCTGGAGGAGTTTTTTTTTACATCACATCCTTGCTCTTGTATTTTTTTCCCTTTCTTTTTCTTCAGAATAAATTTTAATAAAGAATGAGTTGGGTCCGGGCTATTCCTCTATTTATTAAAAAAATAAAAATAAAACCATTAAAAGGTCAAGCACACAAAATTTTCTTATCACACATCATTTCATGTGAGGTGAATGATGGTGTAAGTTTGTGAGAACTTGAGCAGGCGAGTCACTGTAGCACAATGAGGTCTGTTTTGTTGCTTCAAGTACAATGATTATGACGGTTGGACCTGTTAGAAATTGGGATATTAAGTAACGGATCAATCGTCAAGGAACAAAATATTTTTTGAGAAATAGATAGCTTCATTACTTATCCATATCTAGAAGGCACGTATATGATAAGTTGTCTCATATCAAAAGTTCTAGATATCATAAGCCGGCAAGCAAATGACAAGTAATCCTCAGTGTAAACAAATACGCACAATTATTTTTAAAACCTAGCCAAATGAACAAAAATCCACACTACCTAAATCCTTGTTAGAGCAACTCTAATTGCCTAGAGGCCTCAATAGGTGTACAATTAGAGAAGCTAAACTTAAATAGCAACAGACTAGAATCCAATTGCTAGGAACCAGTTTTGCCCACACCAAACACGTTTAGAGGTCCAGCCCAAACTGAAGAGAGGAGGGAAAGTAGGCTGAAACACAAAGCCCAACCCACTACCCCATACCCTCGCCCTAGCACCCAAACAAGAAAGAGTCGGAATCTTAGCGAGTTCACTGGAGCCACCGTTGCCACTAAGCTAGCCTGGTGGCTGCCCTACCCGAATAACCATGGCATCCATACCGCGCACCAACCTGCTAGTATTCCACAGCTACAAAAACACGATCTAATCCGAGTCAAGGAAGATCCGCTCGCCTCCTCCAGAAGACCAACACAGCACCTCCGATCTCAACACTGCCGCCACAAGGCGATCAGAACTGCCTCTCCTCAGCAAGGCCTTTAGCGACTCCTCACCCAAAACCCGAGTGTGCTTAAAACCCAAAATTGAGCTCAAAACCTACCACCGCCGTTTCACAAGTCGCTAGTTCTAAAGGCTCGACGCTGGAGCGTCATTGTTTGAAAACATTGTTCATAAACAAATATATATATATATATATATATATATATTCATACACCATTTTTCTCTATTCACACACCCCCTCTATTTGTCTATTACTTTAATTCAAATTTTTTTTTTTATAACTACCTTCCCTTATAATTATGTTTCTTTTTCTTTTTTCTATTTGGCAAGTCAATCATCCACAAATCCTAAACCCTGATTTTCCAGCAGACATTGAGGACTTCAAAACTCTTTTCGATTCCCTCTTTTCAATTGTATCAAAAACTTCTCTAGCATAGTCCTTTTATCTCTCTAATGTGATGCTTTGAAGTTCAATCATGGTAGAATAATAAACTTTAGACCCATCTTTGGAGAAAATTTTACATCTAATTTGCCATGTAGACATGGAAGAAAAACATGAATTCAGTGATCATTCGAGCCCTTTGAATCCATAATTTCATGTAAGATTCTAAATAAAATTATCTGGTGTATTTGAATCTATTGAGCAACTATAGAACTTTACAACAACCTAATAATTATAGACATGATTTTCTCATGCGTATATAAATCTTTGTTAGATGACTGATATCCCTAAATTTACGATAGACACTATAAATCTTTGTTAGATGATCAATTAGATTGAGTACATGGGAGCATGGATTTTCCCATGCGTATACACTCGACTGACAAATCAATATACCTGAAGAAGGTTACCAGCAGCAATCAGAATGCCAGCAGAGAAATACCTGAGACAACATGCTTTTTGGATCAATAAGCCTCGGGGGAGGCCCACACCAAAGAATATCCCCTTATAGTAGCCTCGGCAGAGGCTCATGCTGGTAAGTATCCCCATTATAGAAGCACATGATGTAAAAATAATCCTTAGAAATAGCATATCACCATAAGAACACAAACACAGATATATCAAACAGAGGCCAATGATTCTAGGATACTTACTTGATGAAGAAGATGTCATTGTGTCGAAGTCGATAACTTGATCTTCTGCCTTTCTCCAATAGTCTCTATAATGGGGATAGTGTAATGCTTGTATGTATTGTGAAGGCAAGGACCATATTATTTATAGGAGACAATGCTTTAGGATCCTTACCCATTGAGGAATCCTAATTGCATATGGTTAGTCTCTAATCTGCAAACATTACCGGATATTATGCTCATGTGAATATTACTTCACATCTTAATTAGATTTCCACATATTACAATATTTATTCACTTTCCTAATTGTAATATGATCCAGATAATAGTCAATGTACAAACTTTAATTCTTGTTCTTAAGTAAACTTTAAATGCATGTGCTTGATGAATTCTGTGTTATATGCAAGTCCAAATAAAAGCCTACATTCTCCCACTTGACTTTCATATTGGTTCATCAAGCAACTGCAATGACAAGAACCTCTTTTGTGATCACTGATATTGTACATTTCTACAATCTAATTTCAAGGTTAATATGCTCACAACCACTGTAGCAGAACTAAAGAAAAACTTGCATATAAATCAGCAATGCCAGATTTCTATAATCACTAGAAACAGAGTTGTAATCAGATAAACCACCAACAACATAATACAATCATGTGGAATACTGCATTGTGAATGAAAGTACCTGAATTTCCACATAAGGTCCTCCTTTATTCTGCACTTGCAGAATCATTCTTTATACTTCGTGAGAAGTCTGCTATTTCTCATAGAGAGAACCAAGATCTTCTGCAACTGTCAAAACATATCAAATAGCCAAATAGATCTAATATCATGGATGCGTTAATCAAACATCCAAAAAACTAGTACATGTACATACTTATCAAACAATCATATGCTGCAGCAATCATAAAACATAAGAATCTAAGACATTAATTCATGTATATTGACTTTAATAAATCTGGAAATATTGTCTATTATGACATTCAAGAGGTTACAAACAGAAACCAAAAGAAAAAATTACAAAACTGAGCTTATCTCAAGCTCCCACTGATTCAAGCCATGTCAAATGACTGAATCAATCCCATATTCATAACATGTTCCTTAAAAACCCCAATTGCTAATGGTTTTGTAAAAGGGTCTGCTAACATGTTATCTCCACTAATATGATCAACTACAATTTCATCATGCTTCACTTTCTCTCGAACCAGAAGATGCTTAGGATCTACAAACTTAGTTTTTGAGGATCTCTTATTGTTCTTTGAAAAGAACACAGTTGCACTATTATCACAGTAAATCTGCAAGGGTCTGTGAATGGAATCCACTACTCTAATGGCTTTGAAAAAGTTTCTAAGCCACACAGCATGTATAGTGGCTTCATATAATGCAATGAACTCAGCATGCATCGTAGATGTAGACACACAAGTCTGTTTTACAGATTTCCAAGAAATTGCGCCACCTACAAGCATAAATACAAAACCAGATGTGGACTTTTTCTGAGTTTTGAACTTATTTTTCCCTATATAGTCCGCATCTGAATATCCTATCACTTCCAGTTCTTGATTTTCAATTCTTTTAGACACTAAAAGATGGTATCTAGTGCTCTGCAAGTATCTTAAGACTTTCTTTCCAGCCACCCAATGTGCATGACCTGGGTTTGTTTGAAATCTACCCAACATTCCAACAGAATAAGCAATATCAGGCCTAGTACAAACCTGAGCATACATCATGCTCCCAACAAGTGAGGCATAGGGTTTATCTTTCATGGATTCTTGTTCTAAATTATTCCTGGGACACTGATCTTTATGCAGCAAATCACCCTTAGTCATAGGAGCATCCCCCGGAGCACACTTATCCATTTTAAATATTTTAAGAACTTTGTCTATGTAATTTTTCTGAGACAAACCTAAAAGACCCTTCTTTCTATCCCTGCAGATTTCAATACCAAGTACATAGGAGGCTTCACCTAAATCCTTCATCTCAAAGTTTCTAGATAAAAAGTCTTTTGTTTGATGTAAAAGAGATAAGTCACTGTTGGCAAGAAGAATGTCATCGACATATAGAACCAAGAAAATAAACTTGCTCCCACTAATTTTCTGGTATACACACTCATCTAGTGGATTTTTGATAAAACCATGTGACACCATTACTGAATCAAACTTGAGATACCACTGTATAGACGCTTGCTTCAAACTATAGATAGATTTCTTAAGTTTACACACTAAGTGTTCACTGCCTTCATCAATAAAACCCTCAGGCTGCCTCATATAAATATCTTCATACAATTCACCATTCAAGAAAGAAGTTTTAACATCCATCTGATGTAGTTCCATGTTAAAATGTGCAACTAAAGCCATAATTATTCTGAAAGAGTCTTTAGTTGAAACAGGTGAGAATGTCTCATTATAATCTATTCCCTTTCTCTGTGTAAACCCCTTAGCTACAAGTCTAGCTTTATGTCTTTCTATGCTCCCATCCGAATTTTTCTTTGTTTTATATACCCACTTGCAGCCTATTGTTTTGATACCAGGAGGAGGCTAAACTAATTCCCATACTTCATTCTCATACATTGATTGTAACTCTGCTTCCATTGCTTCCTGCCACTTCTTAGCATGCACACTTTCAACAACTTGCTTAAAACTTAGTGGATCATCTTCCTCTCCTATGTCAAAATCTGTTTCTTGAAGGTAAAGGACATAATCACTCGAGATTGCTGGTCTCCTAACTCTCTGCGATTGTCTCAAGGGTTGAATTAGCATTTGTGGCTGAATAGGTGGTTGAGGATGCTCTGGAGGTTGCTAATTAGTTGGAGGATTCTGTGGAATTACTGGTTCTGGTATCTGAACTTGAGGTGGATTTTCAACATGTTCAAGGATCTCTTCAAAGTTATCAATTCTTGATGTAATAGGGAAAGGTGCAGGCAACACAAAATTTTGCTGCTTGTTTTCTGATAAGGTTCTAGCAACAACTTCCTCTTCTTCCAAAAGAAAATCACTCATATCTTCTCTCTGTGTAGCTTCAGTGTCTTCAATAAATTTTGCATTCCTTGTTTCTATTATTCTAAGATGGTAGTTAGGACAATAGAATCTAAAACCTTTTGATTTTTCTGGATATCCTATAAAGTAGCCACTGACAGTTCTAGAATCTAGCTTTTTCAACTGAGGATCATACGGTTTTGCTTCAGCTTTACACCCCCAGACATGCAAATGCATTAAACCAGGCTTTCTCCCTGTCCATAACTCAAAAGGAGTTTTATCTACAGCTTTACTAGGGACTCTATTCAGAATATAATTTGCTGTTTTTAAAGCATCTCCTCATAAAAATCTGTGCAACCCTGTAGTGCACATCATACTCCTCACCATATTTACTAGCGTTCTATTTCCTCTCTCTGCTACCCCGTTTTGCTGTGGTGTCCCTGGTGTTGTATATTGAGCTACGATGCCACACTCTTCTAAATAAAGTGCAAAAGGTCCCTTATGTTGTCCTGTTTCATCGTATTTTCCATAGTACTCACCTCCTCTATCGGATCTCACTATCTTTATTTTCTTTTCCAACTGATTCTCAATCTCATTCTTAAAAATTTTAAATATTTCAAGTGCTTGACTCTTTTCCGAAATTAGGTAGACATAACAAAACCTAGAAAAAACATCTATAAAAGTTATAAAATACTGGTTTCGACATATGGTCTGGGGAGAGTAGGGCCCTGAGATGTCTGTGTGTATTATTTCTAACAAATTTTGACTTCTAGTTGAACCTTTCTTACTGCTATTTGTTAGTTTTCCCTTAATGCAGTCTACACACACATTTAAATCTGCAAAATTTAGATCAGGCAAAATATTTTCTTTGACTTACTTCTGAATTCTTTCTTTAGATATGTGACCTAGTCTTTTATGGCAAAGGTTTGAAGATTTTTCATTCACAAAATTCCTTTTAACTCTTGAGTTTTCAACAAGAAAAGTTTCAGAGACATAAGAACAAGTCAATTGCCATAAACCATGCACAATAAAAGCTTTACCAACAGGAGCATTGTTGTAAAACAAAATCCACTCAATTTTATTAACGAAATAGGTGAAATCAGCTTCAACAAGTTGTGAACAAGAAATCAAATTCCTTCTCATGGAAGGTACATAAAAAACATTGTTTAATTCTAAAACAAAATCAGGTCCTAATCTAAGTCTGACATCTCCTATGGCTTCTACTGCGACTCTCATCCCATTGCCTACGAACAGGTTCTTTTAAGCCCTACTTGGTGCCCTCCTTCTTATGAATCCCTGCAAAGAATTAGCTATGTGAATAGGGGACCCTGAATCTAGCCACCAAGAATCTAATGGAACATTAACTAAGTTAGACTCAAAACAAGCAAAACAGATTTTATTACCTTTTTTAGACAGCCATCCCTTATACTTGTGACAATTCCTTTTCAGATGCCCCACTTTGTCACAAAAATAGCAATTGAAGACTGTTGGATTCTTATTTACTTTCAGTGAGTGAGATCCTCCAGTGGAAGTAGAGCCTTTATGGAATTTCTTTGATGAATTAGAAGACTTCTTTTGGTGAACAGTTTTGGTTTCCTCTTTATTCACTAGGTTTACAGTAGCCACACCTTTTCCCTTTTCTTTCTTGATCCTACTCTCTTATTGCGCACAAATCGAAATCAACTCATTTATACTCCATTTTTCCCTCTGAGTGTTGTAAGTTGTGATAAGCTGACCATACTAAGGAGGCAGAGACATCAAGATCATGTGTACTAGCATAGGATCAGTTATAGGGGACTCTAATGCTTTCAGTTTGTTGGCTACATCTATCATCTTCAAGCAGTGCTCCCTAACATTACTAACTCCATCAAATTTCAAGGTCATTAGAGAATTCAAATGGTTTGCTGTTTCGGCTTTATCACTCTCTTTATATTTCTCCTCTATAGCCTCAAGATACTCTGTAGCTGTTTTACACACTAGAATCCCTCCCCTTGTTGTTTCTGTCATAGCTTTCTGCATAATTTTTAGGCTCAATCTATTATCTCTATCCCATTTTTCTGCTTTGTCTTTTTCAGCTCTAGTACTGGTGGTCACAATAACTGGTCTGGGTTCTCTGAGAGCTAAGTCCAAATCCCACACACCTAGATAAATTTCTAGGTCATTCTTCCACTTCTTAAAATTATTTCCAGTCAAGGTTTCAATGGTGAAGTTCATGGTAGCAGGGTTGATGGCTGAAAATCAAAATAAACTAGCATAAGTACCTATTTTAGCCTAACAATTATGCATGTTTCTTTAGATTTTACATACATACGTCTATAACATAGAAGCATGGAAAACAATCATACAAGCAATCAATCTTTACAACAACCCCATTCTGTAAATTTTTGTTAGCTGCACAACACATTTGAGCAAGAAGCACAACTAACCCTTATGTTTTTTTACCACACCACCAGAGGTCTTAAAACACCAATTTCATGAATAACTTCCTAGCGTTGGCCTAAAGAAATTATTCTTTCCTTATGTGTTTTAAAGTTTCTGCAATGTGCCAGTTATGTACAACATCTATTAAGAATTTTAGAACCTTCTTTGGAAGAACATCTAGTAGCTTTGTACATACCTGCAACCTTGATCCTTATATCAGTAGTTTTTGAGAAATCTTAACAAAACTAACTGCTTTGGCTGAAAATTTTATCAAAACTTCTCAATTGGATCAAGAATGTTTCACTGTTTTGTTCATACAAAGCATAAAATTGATTTTGGAAAAACTGTATTGCAACGGAAAACTTGATTTTAGAAAGATGTTTTGACAAAAATGCTCATATGAATAAAAACGTATGTATCTGCACGAATCCTTTAAGGGATAAGAACTTCAGTTGTTGGAAAAAAAAAAAAAAAAGAGTTTTCATAGGATTCTAAGGTTCCTGCAATCCTAAGCTTCTATACGTGATTATATTTAAAGTAGCAATTAAGAAACATCCCATCAATCCAATCACAATAACGAATCATGCTTAGGAGGTAGAGACATCAGAATCATGATAACCAACAACAGAAACACAATCCCATAAATTTGCAGAAATTATCAAATTGAAATCTAAAGTTTAGTTTGTGTACCTTAAGCACAGCAACCTGCAATCAAGATTATGGCAGACAAAACTCGTCATCGCATTCATTAACCAAGCAAGGAACAATCAGGTTTTGATTTGAAAAACTTTCAGAGGAAAGGAATTCCTCAGCCCCTCTTTCTTTTGTTGTCAACGATCAAAAAGAAAAAACAAAAAAACGCAGTTTTGCCATTGTTCTTGATTAAGGCTGAGATTTTGGGGTTAATCTTGATGGTGGGCTTCCGGATTTTTTTATTTTTTTTAAATTCTTTACAGGCCCAACACAAAAAAATTTCCTCCCTCTTTTTTTTTTTTTTTCTCTTTTCTTGACAAAAACTTTTGGCATGCTTAAAAATTACTTTGGTTGGTTCCTAGGCAAACATGCTAGGGCTCTGATACCAAATGTAAAAATAATCCTTAGAAATAGCATATCACTATAAGAATAAAAACACAGATATATCAAACAGAGGCCAATGATTCTAGAATACTTACTTGATGAAGAAGATGTCATGGTGTCGAAGTCGATAACTTGATCTTCTGCCTTTCTCCAATACTCTCTATAATGGGGATAGTATAATGCTTATGTGTATTGTGAAGGCAGGGACCATGTTATTTATAGGAGACGATGCTTTAGGATCCTTATCCATTGAGAAATTCTAATTGCATATGGTTAGTCTCTAATCTGCAAACATTACCGGATATTATGCTCATGTGAATATTACTTCACATCTTAATTAGATTTCAACATATTACAATATTTATTCACTTTCCTAATTGTAATATGATCAGGATAATAGTCGATGTACAAACTTTAATTCTTGTTCTTAAGTAAACTTTAAATGCATGTGCTTGATGAATTCTGTGTTATATGCAAGTCCAAATAAAAGCTTACACATGAGAGGCTGCACGGCTAAAGATACCATAATTAATATAATATCTCATACAGTATTCCAAAAAGGAAGGAAATCCTAAGGGAATTCTAAGGGATACACAGCCCGGATACTGTCATAATGAAGTATCCTGCATACTAAACTCAGTATGTATAGGGAAGAGTCCTAGTACACTACATATTAATACCCCGAAGGGCACCTCTTGCAGAAAGATGGGTTGAGCTTATATGTGGCCATTATTAAGGCTTGTGGTATTCGAGCTGACCGCAAATAGCCCAAGGAAAGAGAATCCTTCTCAATCTCCTTTACTTGAAAGGCAAGAAATCCAACTAGAGTTCAGGTTGCTTAAAGACTCTTTCACCCCGACTTTTGAACTCCTATATAAGGATGCACAATGTGTCTTAGTCTACCACTTTGAGATTATACTGACTTAATCATCGAAGAGCTTTACCAGGTACCACACCAAGCCTAGAGGTTGTTTTGTAGGTTTTGCAGCAGCATACGGAAGACCAACCGCATACCGGAGAATGGTTCCTAAGCCCTCAAGTTTGGTACAGGTTATCTCCAACGTATCGGATATAGAGATAATCAGCCTCCATAGAGTAGATTGATGTAAGTTGTCTACAATCTGTAGGAAGCTCAGGAGGCATTGTGGCGGTTAATTTTTTTTAATTTTTTTTTTCCGGCTTATTATTTTTTATATTCTTTTTCAGTAGAAGCAGAATTAAAGAGAGAGGAATGAGAAATGGAAGTGAAATTAGTATATTCTTTTTTTCATTTTTTTTGAAATGGGAATTCATTAAATCAATAGTGATTACAGTCACTTAATTAGAAGAGTATCCCTTATACATCCGGGAGTAATAACAAACCATGCTTAACTCTCTAAGGAATTCGAAGCATGTTTTGCCAAACCCATGTGCTACCTTATTAGCCTCACGAGGAGTATAGAGCACTTTAAAATTTAACTTATGATGTAAGAAATCTTTAACTTCATCCAAGAGCAATCCTTGTCTTAGTACATTCTTGTTTGAATGGAAGGGAAATAAGTTGAAGATAACTGGTGATGGTATTGCTGTCTGCTTTTACTATTATCTTGTTTTACTTTTTTTTTTTTCCTTTTTGAATGAATCCTATACATACTTAGTGCTTAAGGGCATCTTCGAGCAAGTCTTATTTTGAAACCTCGTTTTCTCATCTCCAACCCTAAAAAAATTGAGCTAGACCGGTCCCAAATTAAATCAGTCTCAAACAAAGGACAAAAAAGTTCAAGACTCCTTTTTAAGGAAATTAGAGTGATAACTTATACATTTCAGTGCCAAACTAGACATGCACTAGTCGACTCAAATTTTGTTTACAACCATAATTCCTAACAATAAACTTTCAGAAGAAGTTTTCTTAGAGATAGCATGGGAAACTAGCCCAGTTGTTTCTTCCATATTGATATCTTCCTCCTTCATTCCCTTTGACAATTTCCAATTAAAATAGTACAACATTTTTGCAAGTTCGAGCTCTACTATCGTCATCCCCATGTAGATCCCCAGAATCAAGGTCCAATTTTGTAGTTCAATAATGGATGCAGTCCAATCACTTTTTCTTTGTTAATTGCAGTCCATTGAGTAGTTATTCTGTTCAATTTGCCCTTCAAATCAAGAAAGGAAACAAATTTTAAATTACTTGATATTGTGAATTTTTCATTATTATTATTTTTAATTTTTCAAATTTTTGAAATTTGAATTCACCCATTATTAATTATATGTAATCATTCCAAAAATTATGAATCCATATACAATGAATGTAACTAAACAATATAAAACTTAAAACATCAAGTCAACCTAATCATGAGGTATAATTAAAGAACTTGAAATCAATTTAACCAAAAAGCATGCAAGCATGAGTGTTTTACCTCATATAGAGTTATAATTATTTTTACCTTATAAAGAGATTATATTTTCACCTCACAAAGATAAAATATGGTATGTCTAGTATAAACCTAAGCAAAAGGTAGGAACTGAAGAACATTAAATTAATCAACCTAACTACAACATACATATAATCAGGCTTGCTCACCCAAGGGATAGTTTTGAGGGATTGTGAGGGACAAATGCATCTCAACCACATGTATTAAATATAAAAGTAGAAATTATAACAATTTAAAACTGTGCAGTTATTTTCAGCCATTCATATTCACTTGTCCCTCATAGTCCCTTAAAAACTGTCCCTTAGGTGAGCAAGCCATTACATATAATTATTAGAATACAAAATGAACATGAAAAGCAATATACAAACTAGAATGTTTAACCTTATATAAAGGTATAATTATTTTCACCTTATAAAGAGATAAGTTTATCATCATATATGTCCAAAACAAAGGTTAGTTTAACCACGTATTATAACTCATATGAAATACATAAACAAAAAATATTATTTACACGACAACAAATCATCAATCCATTGAAAAGACATAAATGGTTCATGGAAAATAAAATGAAAAAGCACATGTAGCATTTACCTCTATCATTCCAAATATAGAATAATAATATTTACCTCAATGGTGGTGATAAGAAAAACGAGACAAGATTGATAGGAGATGAGAGAAAGAAGAAGACGAAGCAGAAGAAGAAGAGGAAAGAGAAGAAGGCAACACGTAATAGGAAAGATCAAGAAAGAATAACGTCTTGATATATATAGATCTTTCTTTTGAATTCAATCAAGAAACTAATAATACAAATCAAAGTGAACATATTAAATTTGTTAATTTTACATTAAAGAAGATCGCAATTATATAGGATTACAGTTAATATATTGGTTTTGACTAACTTTTGTGCAATAGATAAGGGTTTATTAGGAATGAAAATTTTTAGGTGTTGAGTTAGCAAGATAGAAAAGGAAATATTCCTCAACATACAGAAACGTTGAAACCTTAGCTTTGGGTTTTGTGCAAAGCGGCGGCGATAGACCGTGGTCAGACTCCGGTCTAGGTTGGGTGTGGTTGTTCTCTGGCATCACCTTCGGGCGTTGAGAGAGGTTGAGGAAGTTTGCAGACTATTCTCTGGTTGGATTTGGGTGCTTTCACCTACGAGAGTTGAGCACAACAATCTTTATTCCTTGACTTTGGCTTGATTCGGTGTTGGCGGGGAGTGGATTGGCTCTCGAGGTGATTCTAATTGGCCTCGAGTCGGCATTCAAGGTGGTGCTCTAGTTCAACCTTGCTTGTCGGTGATTCCGCTGGTCTTGGCGGGGAATTGTTCTTGGATTTTTCCTGGATTTTGTGGCCTGCTGAAAGGAAGGTTGCAGATTTGAAGCTCGACGGAGATGTGGTGTTAGAGTGGTCGGTCGCTGAAAATTTTGGCCGCGGCGGAGGTGGTTATGGATGGGCAAAAGTTTTCTAGGGTTTTTGCTCAGGTTTGGACCTGGGTCTTTGGGCCTGGGATCAAGCTTGAGTTGTTGATCCCAATGTTATGGGCTAGTAGAGAGGGTGCCTTGCCACCCTCATTTATCAGTTAGCAGAGAGGGTGGGTCTAGCCTAAGAGGTGGACTTTCTTGGGCAGTTAGGCTGATATCTGGTCTATGACCAATTGTTTGCGGATCATGACTTCTGCGGGAGTTGGTAATTATCCAGAATAAGATTGACATTTTTTCAAGCGGTTTATGGATAAGGAATTGCTCTTATTTGTTTGGTAGGAAGTGGCTCTCTTTTAGTACAGCAATTGCGCACCTAACTAATGGGGATGCTAGTCAATGATTTTTCCCTAACTAGAAGACATGGAGTTATTTTTTGTTTATGGGTTAGCTTTACAAAGGGGCTCAAATTGACTTGTATTGAGTTTACATTACTTAGATAGGAGCTTGGTCGTCCCCTGCCATTTTTCTGTCTTTAAGTGTATCTTAAGCTTTGGCTTATTGGTTGGTCATCTAATGCAATGAACCTTTATTTAAAAAGAAAAAAAAAGATTGAAAAAGAAATAAATATAGTGTGGCAGCTGAGTCATAGGACAGCGATTAACAAAAAAATTCATCTAGACTACATTCAATATAGATTGTGAGTTTTGGACATATATCAAATTAACTCTAAAATTAATATAAAAGTAGCAAAACCATTTGGAAATAATAAAAAAGTTGTATTAAAATAGAATCATGCCTCGAGGGGGACATAGTGCCTGGACCTCGAGTAGAGTTACAATTGTCCTCATAGAGTACATCCTGAATAATAGCAGGACTCTCCTCTAGCCATACATCATTAAGATAATTTAAACTAGCAAGGTGAGCTAATCTATGAGCTGCACCGTTTGCTTCCCGGAAGACATGACAGATCTGAGTTGAGTGAAAAGATGTCAAATATGACTTACAATCATCGATAATACGCCCAACTTCAGATCGGTCCTCCATATTCGTATTCAACGCAGCAACCATCAGTGAGCAATCACTTTCAAGTTCTAAATCCTCCCACCCTTGGTGGATTGCCAAAAGGAGGCCAGCCCTACATGCCTCTGCCTCCATATGAAAAACAGAGAGAACATGAGTAAAATAACGCGCCATAGCTGCTTGACACATACCGTGTTCATCCCGAATAACAACCCCAATTCCACCATCACCAACGTCAGGTCTGTAGCTCCCATCCACGTTAATCTTCAGTCTTCCAGTTGGTGGGTGACTCCACTTGACCTGTGGTCGTCTACCTTTAGTCTTTCCTAACGAATGGACTCTTTGGTAGTCTTCAAGAAACTTTAAAGCCCACTGAGCAGCATGATTGGCGTTGAAGAAACTGTTCTTCCACACCACATTATTACGTTCTGTCCAAAGCACCCACAGGTAAGTGAAAAATAAATTACATTCTTGCATGGTGAGAACGTCAATCACATTTTTTATCCATGCATTCAAATTAGAGGCTCTGACACCCACAGCTTTTAATCCCAAAGCCCCACATGCCCAAAAGCAATTAACAATGGTGCAATCTCTGAACACATGCAACCCATGCTCCACTTCACCATGACAAAAGGCACAATGCAAGTCTGTGAGATCAACTCTTCTGCCTAGGGCATGCTTTGTAGGAATTATGCCCTTAATCAATCTCCAAACAAACATACGTACTTTAGGAGGGGTGCATGCATGCCATATGCAGTATTTTCCATTTGAACCAACAGGCCCATTTGAACATGATGCCCGGTCAGTAATGCCATCCAGAGTTCTAGCAACATGGTAACCATTTTTAACTGAAAACATACATTTCTTATCATAATGCCATACCCACCTGTCTTCTGCTCCGCGTATGCTCAAAGGAATAGAAGCTATCATCTCCACCTCCATTGGCGTAAAAAGCTCCTCTAGCAGGGTCATTTTCCATTCATGCTCATCAGGATCAATAAGATCCGCCACCGTAAGCGTCTCCATTCCCTCCACAGGCCTTGAGATAGGCCTAAACCTGTGTGGTAAAGGCAACCATGGGTCGGTCCATACAGCAATACGATTGCCATTCCCGACCTGTAATCGGAGCCCCTTGCGCAACAACTCTCGCCCATGCATTATACTCTTCCATGCATAAGAAGATCCCCCCATCACCCTAGCTTCCAAAAAATCACAATCTGGAAAGTACTTCGCCTTATACATCCTAGCAATCAAAGAATTAGGGTTTTGGATGATCCTCCACCCTTGTTTTGCAAGTAATGCTTGATTAAAATGCACCATGTTTCGAAAACCAAGACCTCCCTCCGCCTTAGGAACACACAGTTTATCCCATGCAAGCCAGTGTATTTTCTTCTCATTGAGTTTGTCCCCCCACCAAAACTTAGCCATTAGGCTATGCATCTCAACACACAAATGTTGCGGAAGTTCAAAGTAGCTCATGACATAGGTCGGTATAGATTGGGCCACGGCTTTTATCATAATCTCTTTCCCTGATGCACTCAATGTCTTCTCTCTCCAGCCCTGAGTGCGCTTCCTTACCTTTTCATTCAGAAAGTTGAAAGCTTCGGACTTGGAATAGCTAATCTCCGTAGGCAATCCCAAATATTTATCATGCTTATCCACCCGAAGGACCCCGAGAAGCGCAGCAAGATCAACCTGTTTTGCCATTTGGACATTCTTGCTAAAAGAGACGCTACTCTTGTCATAGTTTATACGTTGGCCCGATGCGTTCTCAAACCTTTTGAACAACTCCTTCAGAACCACGCATTCCTCTGCTTCTGCCTTAAAAAATATGAATGAATCATCAGCAAAAAACAGATGAGAGATAGAGGGAGCACCTGTGCATATTTTAACTCCCAGTTTGGGTTCCAAACCCCTTCAAAAAAATAAAAAAAAATAAAAAATAAAAAACTTGTAAGTTCAAGTAAATTCAGAATATGTGTCTGGCCCAAACTCTAGGTTACTTGACCTAGTTGTAATAGGGTTATGAATTAGAGATATTCATAGATATCCGATTAATTGTATGATTATCTTTCCTTGTACAACTCTAATTCTATGTCTTGTAATCCTCTATATAAAGAGGCCCCTATTATCAATGAAAGTATGACTCAATTTTCTCCCTATTTCAGTTTTCCTTAAATACGTTATCGGCACGAAATCCTAACCCTGAAAGCCTAAATTCGTAGCCTTCAAACCCTAGCCACCACTGCCGCATATATTGAAGCCCTCAATCCCAGGATTCCATATCCAGCGACGGAACCACCGGAACCGGCAAAAAAACCACCGAATAACCAGCCACCGGAAGTACCGAACCAGCCCTCCAAGAAGAAGAAAAAGGGGATCCCTGCCTGGTTCACAAACTTCCAGACAGCCTTTCATCATCAAACTTGGCCATTATCGCCAACCTGAACCCAGGATCTAGGAACCGGGATTACCTCCCCAGAAACCAGCCACAATGTGACCTGACCGGCAGCAACTCTGCCAGCCAGAAAAGAAAAGAAAAGAAACCAGAAAAAGAAAAGAATGCAGCCTTAGAGAGAAGGAGAGGCCCGCAACCTAGAAGCCCATAGAGCCTGGCCCACAGACGAGACTGTGCCCACTGGCACATTAGATTGTGCCACGTCAGTTCCGGTGACTTTTCCGGCAACTTCCCTGCCAGATTTCCGGCCACTTTCTTGCCACTTTTCCGGGGCCAGCTTTCCGGCAACTTTCTGGCGACATTTCCGGCCACTTTCTGATAACTATTTCGAGGTATTTTTTTACTAAAATTCCCGTTTTTGAGTTTTTTTTTTTTTTTTTTTTTTCAATTTCTCTTTTTTTTATCGGGACTTGTAAGTCCTTTCTTCTACCTCCCTTTCTTCTTCATACAGGAGACCAAAAGCCGCACTGTGGGGGTTCATGCTTACTCTAAGCTTGAAGCTTGTTGAGATCTCCAAACTTAGAGTTTGTAGAGAATTTATGATCGACCACTTACATCATTGTTTCGATCTAATTTAATACCTCTTGGAATCGGATTTCTTGGAAGCAACTACGCTCAGAAATCCCTAATTTTTTGGAAGCGATTACGCTGGGAAATTCATAATTTCTTGGGAGCGACTACGCTCAGAAATTTTATATGTTTTTCATGGTAGCCTTTTAAGCTCTGAAACTAACCCTAATTTCTTGTTCTCTTTCAGGATGCGTAACCTGAACAGACTGGACTTCGCTCCATTGGGAACAACCGGCTCTGGATATCACAAGTGGGTTCGTGATGTCCCCCAGCATCTCAAGGTCGATGGAATCCTGGATACGATTCTCGAGCCTAGCCAGGACGTGCTAACTGTTGAGGAAGCTCAAGCTTTGGAAGCAAATAGAGCAGCTTTAGAGGCAAATAAGGTGAAAGCCATCATCCTAATGACTCATCATATGGATGATTCGCTCCAGTATGAGTATATGAATGAAGAAGACCCCAGAAGAGTATGGGCCTCACTCGAAGAAAGATTTGGCAATGTCCATGACTCCCTGCTTCCTGAACTAGAAGTGACATGGCATAGCCTCAACTTCTGTGATTTCAAGTCAGTTATTGGCTACAACTCGGAAGCACTTCGCATTAAATCCTTGATGGAATTCTGTTGAACAGATATCACAAATGCGATGTTGATTGAGAGGACTCTCTCTACCTTCCCCATCTCTGCTTTGATGGTTACAAAGAACTATCGAATCGATGTTACTGCAGGACGGATCACAAAGTTTCATGAGCTCATTAGAGCTATAAATGTAGTTGAAAAGCATGACAACATTCTTATGAAGAACTATAATTCGAGACCTGTGGGAATAGAGCATATTCCGGAGTCCAATTATAGTCATGCCCCTGAAGGAGGGCGCCAAGAGCTAAACCCTAAATCTTGGGACAATTCTGGTCCATATTCTAGCTCTAATGAGGAAGGTAACCGCCAAAATAAGCGAACACGGAACCTAAGAGGTCAACATGGAAAGAGAGAGGGAGGCAACGCCTCTGGCCATGTTGGTGCCGTCACCAACACTAAGAACCATCCAAATGACGCTTTCACAGCGCCTCAATCAAAAGTGTCTTAGCATAAAGATGTATGTTCTCGATGTGGATTATCCGGTCATTGGCACACATTTTTAGAGCTCGTGAAGAAAATGTCACCGCCTACAAAGCATATTGTGAAGCAAGAGAAACTCACTATGTGGAATATGAAGATCAAGAAGATGATCTAGATTGAAAAGTTGAAGACTACAAATCTGGCTGGGATCAATAGATCGCCAATTCTGTTTAAGTCTTTATTTTTCCAAGAAATGCAATAGGCAATTGCTATATATACTTTGTAGTAAATGTCATTGGTTTAGTTTTCTTCACATAGGCTCATCCAAAATGAGTATGATGTCTAGGAAGGTTTTGAGATAGGTGGTACTTAAGCGAGTCTTGCTCCACCGACATCTCTCTACTCACCTGGTCATATTTATTTTGGAGTTACAGAAAGAAGTTAAACGACTACATATATTTTGTATTAGCTAGCATTTGGATTAGATACTCTTAATGGTTAAGAGACAATGATGTACTCCGTTGGTTTATAAATAAAATTTTGAGTTCTTTTCATTATGACTCCATTTTGATTCTGGGCATATTACTTTGTGACTACGATGGCCGGGCCATTAGTATTAATTCAAGGATATGGAATAGCCCAAGTTCCCCTTGCCAAATGGTACCTTGATTACTATCACAGAAACTCTCTACACTCCTAGGGAAAATCGCACATATGAATAGCTAACGAATTCCATGCAAAAACACATGTAGAGAATGAAAATGAGTTCCTTTGCAATACCTCTAATGATCGCATCTTAGAGAAGTTTATGTATCTCTCTCGTGGACTCTATGTCACTATTCAAGCTATTAAATCCAATAAATTAAGTTATGAGAGAAGATCTCTTGTATTTAGACACATATTGACTTTGTCACAACAAGATAGGTCATCTTATCATGATATGATGATCTGTCTACTAAAAATTTCACATGGACATCCATCCTCTCAAGAGAAACGAAGCATGAATCAAAATTTGATTTTTGAACTAAGTGTGACTGCCGCTACTGCCTCTGGCACCGCAGTCGTCCACCACCACCAACCTAGGGCTGGCACAGTCCTTATCCATGACACCATGGAAGGCATCCATCATGGTAATGGAGCCCTAGGTGAAGCTGCAATCACCAACTTTGCTTCAAATAGCGTTTCAGACGGTCAGGCACAACCAAAATCCTCATTGGTTGTTTTTAAAGCCTCTCACTCGTTTTACAAGCCTGTTCCTTAAGGAAATTAGGACGAGACCGCCTTATGCAAAGGATATGAAAATACTCATTCTGTTTTTACATAGAGTTCATGGGGATTCTTGAACTAGTTCAACCAACTTGCGGACGTTTAAATATCTCATGATGTTGGTTGACAAGCAAACACGCTGGTCACATGTTGTGCCATTGTCTACTTGTAATGTTGCTTGTGCTACACTCCTAGCACATATCATATGACAACCGGCTCACTCCTTAGATCATCCTATTCAGTCAATTGGATTTGACACTGCCAGAGAGTTTACATTGAAGACTTTTGATAGTTATAACAATGGGATTGATGTTGGACATCATATTTTCATGAACCACCAAAATGGTCTCGCGAAAATGACTACGATGGTAGTCCGGATATTGGTAATAGGCAACAATCTCCTTATATCCGCTTGGGGTGATGTAATAACGCATGCATCTATGCTAATTCATCTACGACCCACCACCACTTAATCTATCTTTGCATTACAGCTATTGATTGGGTACAAGTATTTCGTATTTACGCATATTTGAGTGAGCCATTTATGTGCCAATTCCGCAGCCACAGCGCACTATGACAAGTCCTTACAGACGAATGGGCAACTCAGTTGAATTTGAGACTCCAACAATAGTCCGCCACTTAATGCCCTTGCAAGGTGATCTCCTCATCGCTAGATTTGCGGATTGTCACTTTGATGAGATAGGCGATGACTAGAGGGAACTGCCGACTAGTCATTTCATGCCACCTGGAGGGGACTGCTGACCAGGGACGCATCAGAGGGGACTGCAGACCGGACGAGGAGGTGATGGTTAGAGGGGACTGCTGACTAACTATCTCATGCCACCTGGAAGGGACTGCCGACCAGATGATGTATCAGAAAGGACTACCGATCGGAATATTCTGGAGGGGACTACCGACCAGAATATTGTCTAGAGGGGACTGCTGACCAGACTATTACCTGGAGGGGACTGCCGAATAGGTAACGCCTGCATGCGATGACTTATTTACATCCTCAATAAACTGGAATCAATCTCTTTAAAATAATTGTTTTAGGAAAGAAAACCGATATTAATTCAATAAATCATTAATAAATCACCGAAAGCATAACTCAGGAATATCTCGGTAACTCAAAGCTCATAAAACTTAATATTTCAATAGATCCTCGAAAGCATAACTCAAATACTAGATAAATCAATAAATGCTTCTGGAAAGAAAACTGTCAATATAATTTCAAAGCTGATAAATTTGGAGTTGAAAAATCAAGAAATCTCAATAATACAATCATGCTCAAATACTTGATAAATCATTCGTACTCGTATATCACATGTAAATCGATACTCAAAATCAACAATTCTTATAATATTTTCTTAATCAATCACTTCCCGAAAATCACTTCTCAACTCAATAACTCATTAATAAATAGCTCAAAAATCTACTGAAAGCCCTCGGGAAGGAAATCCACTAATAATCCTGTAATTCATAGAGCATAGGTAAATCTCAAGAAATTAAAGCTCATAAAATCATAAAACTCAATAATTCAAATAATAAATTAAATCCAAATCGGAAAAATAATAATATACTGCATGCACAATTAATTTGAAACAATTGTCCACTCAAAGTACTATTTTGGCGACAACGCATATGAGTTTCTTCGTCAAGCAGTAGCTCGGTACGTCACCACATACACAATTATATTTAGTAAACAACTATTCCCAAAGTAAATACGATTCTAAAATCAAATTCTCATAAATCAACATCTCCATTTCTTCCCGGATTCAACCCAAACTTTACTACTAATACCAATTCGTTAATTTAAAGGTTCTAATTCAGAACCGAGAGAAATGCGACGGTCAGATTCTCATAAATCGATAATCAAAATATCGAACTTCAGAAATTCATAATCAATGTCAAACTTCTCCGATTCCCACCAAAATCACATCTACATGTTCTACAATTCACTAGCCAAAAATAGGAATTCAAAACCGGCCATATGCGCCTCCACGCGCCACCAACAATGGCTGAGCGTGGGCCCCACACGCCACCAGCCAACCCCAAACCGGATCACGAAATTTCACCAGCAAGGTTACTTCAACATTCCTAACATCTTTCTCAACTACGACAAGGCCAAAAAATACCTTGGTTGGCCAGAATTGAAACAAAACCGCATGAACACCAATATGAACAGTGATTTCTTTAAATCGTCGATTCTCCTTCCACACCTCATATTGGGTTATGAAACTTGGAGTGATTCATCAATGGAGGATGGGCTTTCCAGAATGACCGAAATAGGGAGAAATCGCCAGAAATGTCAAACTGCTACAATGGAGGTTTTTGGCTTCGATCTCTCTTATCCAACCAAACAGCCGTGAGCCATCCCTATAGGCTTGAGCGGGAGGAGAAGGTGGTCCTATCAACACCGGAGGCACGCCGTCTGGAAAACAGTGAACTGTCGAAGAGAAAGAGAAAGAGCACGCGCGAGGGAGGGGAGGCAGGAGAGAGAGAGAGAGAGAGAGAGAGAAATTTACTGGGGTGGATTTCCGAAAATGGAAACCTACCACAGTAACTTTCCCTTTTTAAATCAAATTACCGTAAACAGTAAGTTTAGTTTTTTCGGCCATAACTTTGGCATACAAACTCCAATTTAAGCGTACCACATGTCCACGGACTCGGTTTAACATCATTTACAACTTTTAGGAAGAAAATTTTCTCAAAAATTGATCCAAACAAAAAAGTCACATTTAGGGCCCTTAAAAGATCAAAACAGAGTCAAAAATAAAAGTAAATATCGTTTATCGTTCGAAAGACTAGTAAACTGATAAATTTAAGTTCGGAACGTAACACTTCAACTTCGCCAGAACCCTCACTCCCTACTGTAAGCTCAGTATGGCCCAATTCCTCAAGGCTTCAATGTCCTCGCCGACACCTCCATCCTGAAAAACAGAGTGGTTACACCCCGTAAAACAATAATCTTCAATTCCCAGGAAAAATCAGTCCACGACCGGCCCCTCCATGATCTTAATCGACAAATTCTCCACCAAAACGACGCCGTCCTACCAGCCCAGCATCTTTATCCAAGGCTGAGGACTACGACGACTTCTTGATGGAGAAGCTCTCAAATTGAGGCTTGAAGTGGAGCATGAAGCTAAGGTTGTTTCCACGGCCTTGAAGATTAGATTTGGCGCCAGAGCGGCGGCGGCCTTGGCGAAGGAGATAGTGGTGAACTTGGCGTCTTCGAGGTGACAGAGATGGTGGTGACTTGCTCAGTCGACTCGGCCAAGGAAGGAAGGAAGGAAGAGAGAGAGAGAGAGAGAGAGAGAGAGAGAGAGAGACATAAGGTTAACAGTGTTATTAACGGCGTGTATATGAATGTAGTCAGGTTTTATAGTCCAGGTATCAAAGTGTAGTTAGTGTAAAGTGAGGCACGTTAATCCACAGTGACCTTTAGTTCAGGTACTGTTCAAAAAATTCTCTCTTATTGAATTACTATTTTATTTTGAGAAAAATGCATCAATAGTCCCTCGACTATTGTTGCACCTGCCAGTTTGATTTCCAGACTCACAAAGCTATTAATGTAATACCTGAAGTCTTATGTTTCCATTAACGACATACCTCCGTCAAATTTCTGTGACATCTCCGTTAAAAAATTGACATGGCAAGTGTGTGGAGAAAAATAAAGGAGGAAATGACCAAAATAACCCAGACTAATGGCTTCAATGACTTTTCTACCCTTGAAATTGTTTATTTATTTATTTAGATAATTCTCTTTTTTCCTCTCTCCATTTTTTTTTTCAAAATGACTATCACCCACTCCGATTATATCACCTCCTCCTCCTCCAAAGCTGGAAACTCACTCAAACTCTCCAAATCACCTTGGAAACTGATCCATGGTTTCTCTCTCTCTCTTTCTTCTACAATCACCTACCTCAACTTTTTCCTTTCTCTACTTTTTTACTTGTTAAAGTACTTTTTCATTTCACCTTCTTTCAGTTGGTTGGTAACTGAGCGACCCAAAGTTGTTTTACCTAAGCCTCCAAATCCTACAATCAATGTTTTAAAAGGCTGAGGCGTAGCCGAGGCGTTGCCAGGAGAGCCTCAGCAAGGCGTTCGCCTTGAGGCGTAAGGCGTAAGCCTTACGTATAAATGAGTTATATAATTGTATTTATGCAATCATTAGTCTTATATATTGAACATGTATTGTAACCAAAAAAACATTATAAATTATCATCCATTCATAATAACCAAGTACTAAAACCATATGTAATCTAGTTGATAACAATAGATACAGATGAAAGAAAATTGATCCAGCATGCTGAATATCATATTGTTAGATACCAAGAAACCAATTTAATCGCCTCCCAATTTCATAGTTCATTACTGGAAGTTAACAAAGCTCACAACAGGACCTGCATTAGTGAACTTCTTTGCATTAATACAATTGTGTCTTTATCATATCTATGCAAGACGATCTACAAGAAGTAATGGTAATATGATTGCAGGTGATAAAATATCCAATAGACTCAAGCTAGATGGTAACTTGTAAATTAATCCAATCAAAAATGTCAGTTTGTAAATCTCAAATTGCTACATAACGACATACACAGTCGTACCTCTAGTCTTCTGCTCTATCAAACAAGTCATCAACAGTCAAAGGGTCGCCACCGTAGTACGCATCACGTGCCTGCCACGTGCACCAAAAACAACAACCAAAGATTGATTCATCTTGATCAAAAAAAACAAAAACAAGATTGAATCTTCCATCACCGAATTTTTTTTTTTATTGAAGCAACAATTCACTGTTAAGATGAAGAAAGACACAAAATTTCCAAGCATTAAGTGATAATAATCCAGAAGGAACCTGCCTTTACATTTCAGGAATACAAATCAGAATCAAAAGATCCTTCTCGTCTCAAACTCCGGCCAGATGACACAGAGCACCGCCTTGATCTTGTTGATTTCACACTTAGCCAACAGAGCAGCACCCAACCCATCCACACACTCGCCGAAGTAGGGGCCGGCAGTGGGGTCTTCGCGACTGGTGGCAAGGTTGCTGCCGCTGGTGGAGATTCAAGCGGAAAATGGAGATCCGGTTCGGAGGGTTCTGGAACTTTCGGGGACGGTGGACCCGATCACATGGGTGGGGGGGGGGGGCGGAGGCATCCGTGTCCGCCATGAAACTGAAGCGTGGAGGAGCTATTGGGATTGACGGGTTTGAGAGTTAAGGAGTCGGGGAGGAGGCTGGTTTGAGACTGATTTCTGGCTTTCTGCTTGGCTCATCTCCCTAAATGAATGTGGTTTCTGACACCAAACGACGTCGTTTTGGTGTTAAGAAAAAAAAAAAAAAACTTCCCAGGCGCTCGCCCAGTACGCCTTGAAACCCGTTTCCCACGCTTTTGCCGCCTTCAGCAGCGCCTTGAGCGCCTCTGCGCCTCAGCTACAAAACGAAGGCAATTTCTACCGCGCCTCACGCTTTTTAAGCCTCAGGCGCGCTTTTTAATACATTGCCTACAATACCCATCAATGAAGGAATATTTTCTTAATTGTTGGAGTCGGTCAAGGTTGCAATTATATCTAACACAACCTGATCCCTTCCAACAATTTTCGCATCTTTTCGGGTGAATTCATTTTTCTCTGGGAATGACGTTGTTTCCTTAATTGTCCCGCCCAAGAATTAAAATATCTGTATCTATAAATCTATCGAAACTTTTAAAAAGGGAGATATCAGAAATATCGGGGATATAAAAGAAAATATATCTTTTTTAAAAGAGTCAATTTATTGAAATTACATATAAATGCATATGAATGTCAATTTCATCTACATTAAAAAAGAGACTCTAGGTGGTTGGAAAGCCGCTCATTGCTCTACAAAAATGCAATAATAAGACCAAGATATATGACCCATATAGTACGAATTGTAGTGATGAACATGATAGTTATAGATCCTTTTAGAGCTGTAGACTGTTTTCCCTATAAGGAAATAATAAAGATGAATCCAACTGGATGACTGATCATATACTTCTCCATATTGATTATATCCAAAAGCATCATAGCTAAATTAATTGTTGCCTTCATAAGATTCATTTGAGGTCATAGCCTAATACTCCTCATCCAAATTCGCTTTGCGCATATTTCTCCTCAGTCCTCACCCATATTAGCTTTGAAGAGATCTCTCCTTACACAAATTTGCATTTAGAGAATTACTTCTCACACAGAATCACCTTGAGGGTATTTCTCCTCATTGGATTCGACTTGAGGGGATTTCTCCTCACCCATATTCGCTTTGAGGAGATCCCCCCTCACACAGATTTGCATTTAGAGAATTACGCCTTGAGGGGATTTGTCCTCACCCATATTTGTTTTGAGGAGATCACCCCTCACACATATTTGCATTTAGAGAATTACTTCTTACATAGAATCACCTTGAGGGTATTTCTCCTCATTGGATTCGCCTTGAGGGCATTTCTCCTCACCCATATTTGCTTTGAGGAGATCCCCCCTCACACAGATTTGCATTTAGAGAATTACTACTCACATAGAATAACCTTGAGGGTATTTCTCCTCACCTGAAATCTCCTCAACCTCACCCAGATTTTCCTTGAGGAGATCTCTCTTCACACAGATTTGCGTTTAGAGAATTACTGAGTTTTTTCTATTTTTTATTTTGTTTATCAAATTTTACAAATATTTCTTCACTTTATTGAGGATATATTCTAAATATCTAATATATCGGGAATATTGAATGATGTCGGAGAAATTTATGAAGAAACAATAGAAGATAAGATATTAACCCCTAAAATATATCGGTCCGTAAAAAAATGGAGATATCGGGGGATATATCATAAATATCTACGATATTTTAATCCTAGGTCCCGCCTACCTTGAATTGTTGTTGCACCTCCATTTGATCTGACGAGTCCCATGCCAGCTGCTTGCTTGTAGAGATCATCTAAGGATGTGTTGATGTTGTGAATCTTGTGTGCCATCTTGAGATGAAATACAAGAAAATTGTTCCAGAAGAAGCCGATAAACTTCATATTGAGGATATCTTTTGCATTATAAGCTATGCTTATAAGTTTCTTCATCCACTCGGCCCTTGCTCGCAGATCCTCATCTTCAAGTTCGTGAGCAGCGTCATGGATTATATTTCCAATTAGAGTTAAGGATTCTTTGAGCTTATTTTGCTTTTCGCGGAAACAGCAGACAATTTCGAGTCTTAATTGATCAGTAGCAAGCAAAGCCATCTTATTCACTA
Organism: Rosa lucieae; assembly: GCA_024704745.1. Lineage (NCBI taxonomy): Eukaryota > Viridiplantae > Streptophyta > Magnoliopsida > Rosales > Rosaceae > Rosa > Rosa lucieae. The sequence goes on from CM045495.1 coordinate 41,912,620, forward strand.
CTCCTCCAACAATAGGAGTAAGGACAGAGAGGATAAACATCTTTCCGTGGTCTTCAGATGACAAGAGTTTCTCACCCTGAATCTCAATGTCAATGGGGAACAGTAGTTACACAGGCTGAGAGTAGACCTCATCATTTAGTCCTTCGACCCTAACCCCGCCCGGCCCATAGGGCCGAAGTCCGACCCTTCCCTTACATTAGGGCGCTCAAATAGGGTAGGGTGAGGGTCATGCAAATGAAGCTCGGCCCTACCCTACTGCCCGGCCCCATTGAGCCCGTAAGGGCCAAGCCCGGCCCGACCCTACCCTAAAATTTATATATTATTTTTATTATTTTCTATTACATAGGCTTTGTTTTCTTTAACTATTATTTTCCTTGTTACACAACAATTAATATTGATAGATTTAGAGAGATAGTTAATTGAATATAACCACCTTAACTAAATTAATAAATGTTATAAGTTAATTTCTATATGTGTGTGTGTGTGTGTGTGTGTTTGTGTGCTAAATATGATCAATAAAAAACAATGAGTCTTGTATTACCTATATAATCATTGAGCCACATTTTGAGGAAAAAAAAATAATGTTTTTTTTTTTTGGTTATACAAAATAAGGCCCTTTTCGGCCCTATTCGGAAGGCCGGCCCTACCCTGCCCTTTCGGCCCTAGCGAATCTGGCTTTTCAGGCGGGTAAGCGTTAGCATATTTAAGCCCCGGCCCGACCCTAAGCCTTAAAATTTAGGGTAGGGCCAGCCCTAGCTTGGCCCATGATGACCCATAACTGAGAGAGTCCTCCATTAACCTTTTTGTTTATTTTAGTCTTTTGTAATAAAAAATTGCCTTTGCGTCTCCATCCTCTCTTTCTTAAAGATCATATGAGATCCGTTTGAGATTCATATGTAGTCACACGGGCCAACAGTCCTTGTCTTATTTTGAGGGAGTACATGACACATGCGATAGCAGCTAAGACAACCTAACACAATCTATCTCCATTAACCTTTCTATTTATTTTAGACTTTTGCAATATAAAATTGCTTCTGTGTGTCCATCCTTTTTCTCTAGAGACTGTATGAGATCCATTTGGAATCCCGCATCTACAACACCATACAATGAGAGTAAGTTCACCCATTGAGGTTAGCAGGACAATACCATTCACTGCTTTTTGAGTTTTCTTTTCACCATTTTTCTTGGCCAGTCAAATTGTGTTCACAAAAAGTCATTCTGGGTCACTTTTTGAGTCAATTCTTGACCTGCCAACTAACATTCGGTGACTTTTTGTGAACAGTATCCGACTGGTAAAGAAAAATGGTGGAAATGAAAAGCAAAATGTTGTGAATAGTATTGACCTGCCAACTTCAACGGGTGAATTTGCTCTGATACAAACATAGTCGTATAAATTTTACAATTTAGAGTTTTCAACCTCTAAAGCACTTATTCATAACATCTGGTTTGCTCTTTCTTCACCTTCTGCTCATGGTGAAGAAGCTGTTATATCTAAAGGGCTTAATCAATTTCAATTTTCAGATTCTTTTGCCTCTCATGCCCATATGCCGATATCTAATTATCATGTGGGTTCTTTGGACGTTTCCTTGAAATAGAAGGACTACACAAAGATCAAGGATTTCATAGATTGAAAATGGAGAAGTATTCAAACTATCTATGTGATTTGTCAGTTTGATATTTGATCCATCTCCTTTGTGTGACTATAAGGACAACTCTGGAAAATCAGTGGATCATGATTTGTGTATAATTCCACAATTACACGTGTTTGACTAGAGAGTAGTGAGTTATGTGGCTTTTTAACTTGTCTTTTTTTTTTCCTCCACTCTTCTTTATCCTATGCCAATTTAGTATTTTTATTTATTAGGCTAAACCGACAACTTTTTGTCCTAATTGTTTAACTTATGTTTAGGTGGTACAACACATGTCAATAATTGATTAATGTTGTAAATTATCATAACTATTCATGCAATAGGTATTGCTTAATGTATGCCATTGACAGACTCGTAATGTATGCGATTGACAGATTCGTAATGTATGCGATTCACATATTTGTAATGTGCGGTTGATTAGTATAGCTATTAGGTATTGCCTTTTGTATACATGATGTAACCCTATATAAACCTCATTGTGAGATGAATACAATAAAATTATCCCATTCTCTACAACACGTTATCAGCACGATACTCTAACCCAAGCCCTAGCCAGAAAAAAACCCTAACACCCGAAATTTCTTACACCAAAAACTGCCGCAAGCTCCTAGCCTTTGCTAGGCATACCATAAGCTGATCCTGCTGCCCTTGAGCACCCGTGTGCCTCCTACTGCCCCTGCAGCATCGTCACACGCCTGCTACCCCTGCAGCACAGCAGCACGCTCGTTCTTGTGCAAATCAGCCTATTTTGAAAGCCCCTAAACGTCTTGATCATGACCTTAGATCAAAATCCTTCCTTCATCAAAGTTGTTCGTCTCTACAGCTTCTATCTGTTCTCCAAATTTCAGCCCTATTGGAGTCATTTTGAGATATGTACACCATTCGAAGTGGGAGCTGTTCAGAAGCGAATCTGCTCCGAATTTCAACAAGTAAGTTTTAAAGATTAAAGTTTATGCTTTCTTGTCTTTTAAATTCCTTTATTTTCTGCAGGATTTTCAATATACGAACATGGGTTCTATTATTTAATAAAGCAGAATTATGGGGATTCACACTTAACGAACTAAGAGTGTTCATAATGCTCGGACTAAGAGCATCCGTAAACATCAAATTATGACCATATTGAAATATTATTGTTTGGTCTAATCCAAAAGAGATTCTTGGAAATTGTTTTCGTGGTAGCATAGCTCGGAAATCTTATTATTTTAGTTTTCGTGGAAGCTTAGCTCCGAAACTTATTTATCTTCTCTTCTTATTTTCAGGATGTCGAATGAACCTAGACTCGACTTTCCCATGCTTGACTTAACAGGCTCGGATTACCACAGTTGGGTAACTGATATTGAGAACCACCTCACTTCAAAGGGAATATTACCCATAATCCAGGCACCTAACCCAGATTGTGTGTTCGCGCGAATACCTACAAAGCATGCTCAAGCAGTTATCTTGATGCGACGCCATATGGACAAGGCACTCAGATTGGAGTATATGTCGATCAAGGATGCAAGAGATCTATGGGTAGCGCTAGAAGAGCACTTTGGCAATGTCAAAGATTCCCTTCTCCCTGACTTGAAGGTTCAATGGAACAATCTGTGCTTTGCTGATTTCAAGTCTGTTGCTGAATATAATTAAGAAGCTCTTCACCTACAGTCCATGTTGAGGTTTAATGGACAACCTATCACAGAGCAAGAGCTAATTGAGAAAACTGTCTCCACCTTCCCCATTTCAGCCATTGTGGTATCAAAGCAATACTGCACTGAAGTCAATGCTAGACGGATCACGTGGTTTCATCAGCTTATCAATCTCATATCTGTAGCTGAGAAACATGATAACATACTCGTGAGGAATTATAATTCAAGGCCCATTAGAACTAAAAGCGTTCATGAGGCGAATTATAATGCACCCAAAAGAGGGCGCAAGGAGCTGAACCTTAAGAATAAGGGATATGAGGGACGTATGGGTCCATATAACTGCCCTAACAAGGAAGGAAACCGCAGGTTTGGTGTGGATACACATGGTGGCAATGCCACAGGTGGGAGAGGTGGTCGTGGTGGGGACGCCATGGGTCGTGGTGGAGGTGCCATGGGTCTTGCTAGTGGCACCAACCCTCCTAGGGAACACCTACAACGTGCACCTCAGTTAAAGGGAGGCAACCACAATGACATGTGTCATCGATGTGGATCAAGTGAGCATTGGTTCAAGCAATGCAAGGCAAGCGAGCAACTAGCTTTAAGATACAGGGCATACAGGGACCTGAGGGAGCAAGAAGTGTACCTTGCAAAAGAAGAAGAAAATGGTGGAGACATCCATCTCACCATAGATGACTTCAAAGATGACGATGAAGTGCACAAGGATGCAGCAGACTTTGATTAGATTAGTCCTTTTATTTTCCAAGAATTTTTGTAATGGCAATATGCCTTAGTCAATAAATGACAATTGTATTAAACTCTTTCTTATGTGGTGCACCCAATGAAATATGATGTCTAGGAAAGTCATTGAGATTAATGGTACTTAAGAGAGCCTTGCTCCACCAACATCTCTCTCTACTTTCCTGGTCATATTTGATTTGTGTTACCAAACGGATAGAGTGACTATAATGTGTCTTAGTTTGATTTTATTTTGGATTAGACTTTTTGGAACCTTTGATGTAATCATTGGCTGTCTTTATTAATAAAGTATCGTATTATTATTCGATGTCATGGACATGTTTTAATTCTGAACTTTATTATTTTTCAGTATGTTTCCTAGAGAGTTGGAATGCCTTGTTGATAGTGGCACCACACATACTATATTGCGACATAGGAAACTATTTCTATGGATAACGCCTAGTCAATCTTCTGTGACTACGATGGCTGAACCATCACAATTGATTCATGGTTGAGGACCAGCTCAATTTATGTTGCCAAATGGCACAATTTAATGTCACCGAAGCTCAATATGCTCCTAGGGCTGGAAGGACCCTATTGAGTTTTAAAGATATAAGAGCCAATGGTTTTCATGTGGAAACACATTGTGAGAATGGACAAGAGTTCCTTTGCATCACCTCTAATGACTACGGATATAAACGAGTATTAGAGAAACTTATGTGTCGATCTAGTGGGTTGTATGCAACCACTATTCAAATTATTGAATCCAACCATGTCATGAGAGATGACTTATGGGATTCTGACACATATAGGCTCTGTCATGACCATTTGGGACACTCAGGTCGTGATATGATGATCTGTATATTAAAGACTTCACACGGACATCCATTTTTCAAAACGAAAAGAAGTCAGAACCAAAATTCAATCCAAGGTAGGGCTGGCGCCGCCTACCCCCTGCGACCCAAAAGTGGTATTGACGCCACCAATACCTCCTTGGTTCCTTTTTCTACTTCTAAAGTCAATTGTGACTTCGTGGCTGTTTCTGGTGGCTTCCTCCGGGTACCTCACACAGAATGCTATACCGTCTGGGGCACCGATCAACTCTTAAATCCTGTATCAAGAACACAACGTTAGAGGGATAAACCGTTCCGGACGGTTTATACCTCTCCGATGTCTGAGTGAGAAACTAATAGATGTATGGAGATCAAATCGGGTATATAGGAGTTATTACCCGTAAAAGGTGGTTGTGCTGATGTCTTTGTACTCAAGCATGGGAAGGGAGTCTCCCCTATCCTCGATGTGGGACACAGGTTGTTCTTCTGATGCTAAATCAGCCCTCTTGTTGTGTAAATGGATGGGCTGTGCTGGCCTTGCCCCGGGCCCTGGGTGCCCGGAGTGGCATCCCATGTGAGGCCCGCCATGGTGGGGCGTGAACCCAGCCCATGGCGTACCGGTGGGGTCCAGTAGATAGTGCCAAACTTAGTTGAGACTCCCCAGTATGTACAAGTCCCCCAAGTTCCCGTTCAAGATGTTTCTTGGGTGGGGACTTATTATTATTATTATATATTTTTATGTCTCAAGGTTTGGTACTAGTGTGCCTATAGGCAGTCCCCCAAATTCCCTCAGAAGAGAAATCTTGAGCGGGCTACGCTGTAGGTAAGCCGCCTCCCTGGGACAAGATGAGGTTGAGTCGCTGGTACTGGATGGGGTGGAGAATTTGAGCCTCCGGTACCTAATGGGGCAAAGAGACGGCGTGGCTCCGATACCCAGTGGGGTAGAAAATTTGAGCCTCCGGTACCCAATGGGGCAAAGAGAGGGCTTGGATACCCGATGGGGTAGAAAATTTGAGCCTCCGGTACCCAATGGGGCAAAGAGAGGGCTTGGCTCGGATACCCGATGGGGTAGAAAATTTGAGCCTCCAGTACCCAATGGGGCAAAGAGAGGGCGTGGCTCCGATACCCAGTGGGGTAGAAAATTTGAGCCTCCGGTACCCATGGGGCAAAGAGAGGGCTTGGCTCGGATACCTGATGGGGTAGAAAATTTGAGCCTCCGGTACCCAATGGGGTAAAGAGAGGGCTTGGCTCGGATACCCGATGGGGTAGAAAATTTGAGCCTCCGGTACCCAATGGGGCAAAGAGAGGGCTTGGCTCGGATACCCGATGGGTTAGGCGGTGCATGTCGGCCACGTGGGGCAGACTGGGTTCTGCAATAAATGCTCGTCCCTTCGCCTGCCAAGGCTTCGAGAAATGGGGGAATGCGTGGGACACGTGTAGCGATCCTACGGTTGAGGGCGTTTCGGTTTCGACTGCCCTAATGCATTGGAGATTGAATTTAAGAGGGAAACCGACTGTTTTCCCTCACTTTCGCGAAAAAGAAGCTCAGAAGACTTAGAAGATTTGCAGCGAGGAGAAAGGGAGAACCAAGGGAGAAGTGTGAGTGCCTGTGGGTGATAGATCGATCGTCTGCCGAAGAAGAGGTTAGATCTCTCGCTCTCCCTGTACGATTTTACTTATTTACTTGCTATGTCTGTTGCTGTTCCTGCCAAGGCAGTTTTCTGTTTGTGTTTTTGTTCCTCTTGTTTGCATAAAGACAGAAACGAACAATGCCAGTGTCGTTGTCTTTTTGTTTCAGATTTTCGGGTTTGTGTCACTTTCTGGGTTTTGGCTTGAATTTCTGGGTTTTGCTATGAATTTCTGGATTTTTTCTGGGTTTTGGTTAGGCTAACCCTTGTGCTTCTGGTTCCAGATATAGCAAGGTTTGAGGTCCCCGGTACCGTAGTTAGGATGGAATCAGAAGCCAGGGGTGGGGATACGGGATCGTCGTACCAGTTTTCTGCCCGGCAAGCTGAGGTGGATATCAATCGGTACTTAGGCCGGGTAGATCAATTAGCAGAGAACACGGGGTCCTCGACTGGGGTGTTCTCGGAGAGTAGTAAGGAGTTCGACGAGGGTGAGAGCGAGGGTGGATCTGCGGGGGCCCCGGTAGTCACAGTGGCCATTCCCGAGGGCATTCCGAAGCCGAGGTACACACTTGCGGATGGGACCGTATGCGACGAACCCGGGAGAAGTATGACGATGAAGGAGATCATCGACCTGCGATTGAAGTGGGGGATACCGGACTCGGTGGAGCTTAGGCCTCTTAGGGATGGGGAACTGGCCTCGAATCCTGCCCCGGGGTGGGTGGCGCTGCACGAGAATCAGCTCCACCAAGGGTTATCGCTACCGCTGCCCCGGTGCCTACAGTATCTGCTGCGGATGCTGAACCTGTCACCGGGGCAGCTGACCCCGAATGTCGTTCGCCAAATATATAGTATGATGGCGATGTGGGACTTGTGTCAACAAGGGTGGCCTTCCGTAAACGAGTTCCGCGCGGTACATCGGGTACTGTACTCAAGGAAACAGTCTTGTGCGGGTACGGTTACCTTTGCCGCTAGGGATTACGAGCCACTAGTTACAGACATGCGTACCTCGATGAGCAAAAGGTGGAGGAACAAAGTGTTCCTAGCTGGGGGGCGGTGGCAGATTAAAAATAAGAAGTGGCAGCTGACCGGTACTTTCCAAGCTATCGGGGACCAGTCCTACACTCTATTCGAAGTAGAAAGGAAGAGGATAGCCCGGGTATATGCCGTTTGGTCAGAGAAAGAGAGGAGCTCTTATAGATTCATCCGGCACTCTATACTTTATAGGCTAGGGCTAGGGTGGCTCCCCGGTAAGGGATTTAAAATATTATACACTTATTTTTTTTTTTCGTCCTTTTTTCTTTCAACTAATCTTTGAACTGATTGCAGTGAAAGCGCTGATAGGAGCATAAAATGCGACGTTTATAATGTTTAAACCCTATATTTTGCTAAGTTATTTCCTTTATCTTGATCAATTTAACTTAGTTAGTGTTTTTCAGGTGAAAATGGAGTCTCAAGGTCCAAAAATGGCTAAGGAAGCACAAGTGGCGCAGAAATGAGAAGAAATGAAGAAATGGAAGTTCTCCCAGTTTGACTAGGAAAAGGAATCCTAGTTGGAGTAGGAATCAGAAGCTGACTTGGATTCAAACTCTTAAGTCGCGGAAATTAGAAGTTCTACTTGGACAAGGAAACCCAATCCTACTCAGATAAGGAATCCTAGTGTGACAAGGAGTCCCTGTGGGATAAGGATTACTCAAGAAGGTTCCGGAAGAGTGTAGAAGCATCTCGGAAAAGAAGTTTGTATTCAACTAGGAAACCTACTTGCATATGGAGTCCTACTCGTACTAGGAGACCTGTGGAAGCTAGGAGAAGACCATGGAACGTCCATGAAGCATCTAGAAGTCTCAAGAAGGTCATATGCCGTGCACATGGAAGAGGAAGCAACAAGAGACACGAATTACAAAGCAATATGGAATTTGGACTTCTTGTTGAGTTTGGATTGGAATTGCCGTGATAATCTTGAAGATTCTTGAAGGTTCTTGACGTTTCTACTTCAGAATAGGCGTGGAAGACATGTGAGAGGCATGTGATGTGAAGGAAAACCGAATTGGACTCAACTTGTGCCTTAAAAGTCAAATCCATTACAGATTCGGAAATCTGCCTGTGCAGATCAGTCAACTTCAACGGAGTGAAATAAATCGCTCAGAGCTCAGAAAATTATGATCTTTATATGGTTAGAAAGCTACGGATGTCTAGTTTCCAAAGCTTTTTACAGCTCATCAATAGCTATTTTCTAGAGGAAGTTATGGCTGTTTTAGTGGACTGAGGTCAATCCTGCCGGAAATCTGTTTTGTGAGAAAGAAGTCCTAAATCAACACGAACTAAGAGAAACCAAGTAGAAACGAATTGGGAGTGCCTTGAGACGTTCTACTATATATACCTTATGTATTAGACGTCCAGGGGTAACACTTTATTCTCCACAATTTCGATTTCTCACTTGTTCTCTCTAGTTTTCAGGTTTTCGCAATTTTCAAGGAGCAAGGCCGTAACCATCCACCTTTCTTGCCGTGATCATCACTTGTGCACCATCTTGGATCTGCTTTGGACCTTGGGACGTGATCAAGGGTTGTCCACACCATCATCTTTTCATGTATTCTTACGGTTTTGGCTTTCTTGTAGTTAGAATTTCTGCTTTGGAATTTCTGTTGTTTAAACCGAAACTATGATGTGACAATCTGATTTTTGGATGCAATTTAGATGGTTCTTTTCATGTTTAATGTGTTTATGTGTTCTTGACCTTGCTTGTTTGCCGAATTGATAGAATGATAATCTGAATTTTGTGCTTCATTACATGTTAACGATTCACTTGGTCTGACAAACATAATAGGATGACTTGCATGTAATTTGCTAGTAATTAGGGTTGATGCTTTGTGAACTCTAATTCGAAAAAGTAGTAAAGGCTTGCTTTGAGTCGAAATCAGATTATGCATGTGATGAATAGTTGTGACGCGCTTGGATTTGCATGTTCATCAATTCTTTCTTGAACTTAATGATTTGAAAACGAATTTTCAACGTATGTGTGTATTCGGGTTTTCAAAATAAATTGATTTGGTGTTTTGCTATTTCGATTCACATAAGAAAGAAAGTTAAAAGGGACATTGGTTGCTTTGATCTTTGTGTCTTGGTTGATGGCGTTCTTGGTAATTAACAAGATTAAGGGATGCATGAATATGTTGTTCTTGAATTGTTCTTGATAAATTGTTTTCCAAAAGTTCTTCTTTTCCCACCTATGTAAATAAAACGATTTTCATTCTTTTAATGTTTTCGTAAAATTCATAGTTTAATCTTCAAAAACCCCCCAACTTTATGTTTTCTTGTTTGTGTAAATAAATAAAATTAACTTAGATTTTTAGGTAGCATGTTAACCTAGTTAAATAAATAATATAAAAAGAAAAAAATGTTTTTAATTCATGAATAGTGTCTCCGTGAATAGTAAATATGTGTTAGTGTTTTATAGGAAGTAATTTGGTGGTTTTTAGGAGTTTGTTATGTGTTAGTTATGTGTTCCTATTTTTTAGGGATTAGCTCCTAAATTTTAGGGAAAGTAGTTAGAGTTAGTTTTGACTTAGGAGTCCTAATTTGACTTTGCTTCTAATTTGTTTCCTAATTGTATTTGACTTCCTAATCCTTATAGAAGTAGTATTCCTTGTTGTATGTGGATTCTTAATATAATTATGACTTGTAAATTGTGTATAAATAGGAGTGGGATTTCCATAACCTTTTCTAACTCATATTCTCTCTTCCTTTCGAAATCTATGCATATATATATACTTGTATAATTTGTTGTTCTCTCATTCCTTGCTTCTAATTCGTGATACATGTATGGTTGCTCTCTAACTCTTTGTTGTTTCTTTTGTTGTTCGAAAATTATGCATGCTTGTAACTTGTAAATTATAATTTTCGTGTGATGTATATTCTATGTTTCTTTGATTTATTTCTCACATGTTAGCACCCTCAATCCCCGGCTTGAACGATCCCTGCTTATTCTATACTAACAACTACATTTTTCAGGGTTTAAATTGGCGATTGCTTTTGCACGTATCAAGCGCCGAAAAGGAAACCCCGAAAAGGCAAGGAGGAGGACAGAATGGATGATGCCCAACTGATGGACATGCTGATGGGCCAGGGAGAAGACGCCCTGCACATCGACGTCGACCTAGGGTCGAAAGGTACGAGTCGGTCCATTGAAGAAACCCTTCTGGAGATCACCGATGAGGGATACGGTGAGCCTGACCCCGACGCTCCCGTGACCCACATCGCGCAGCCCTCCCTGGCCGATGTTATCACGATAGATGACACCGGGATGGGAAAAGTACCTGCCCCAGTGCATATTTCCTCTCGTTCTACTGGGAGCGATGAGGTATTACTCCCCGGTGAGAAGAAGAGATCCCATAGGCACCGGCATCGGACTGATAAGGAGGTGACGTATACTGGCTGGGATGTCCAAGGGACTGGTGTGAAGAGGCAGAAGAAAGATCACCCGGGACCAGAGTCGTCGCCTTCTCTTGGCCTGTTGTCTCCGGCCATTCTGGTAATCCCCAAGAAGCCCATCAAGCAACTGCTGAGTGAGTAAGGGGTTGCCGATGAAAAGTTCGTGCGGTCCATGCTGGGGGACCTGAAGGATATTGACCTCGACCGGGTTCGGGCCAAGGATAACACTCCCCAGGAGAATCGCCGTCTCGCCCGGGAATCAATGATGCGGGTACGTCTTGTATTATTTTCTCTATTTTTGGTTGTTGTATACGTTTTAATCGGTGTACCTGCAGGCACTCTTCAATGTGTACGCCATTGACGCCAGCGAGGAAGATACTCATCTGAAGGAGGAGGTTAGCAATCTCTCCGGGCATGTGAAGTATCTTCATGGCGAGAAGGCCAAGCTGGAGAAGGAGCGGGACTCACTAGGGCTGAGATGGCCGCCGCTAAGCAGCGGATTGCGGAGCTTGAGGGAGAGGTGACTGAGGCGCGGGAAGAAGTAAAAAACTCCAGGGACTCTGAGAAAAAGGCTGCAGAATCTGCCGTCTCATGGAAGGAGAAGGCAGACCACCTGGAAGATAGCCTTCCCGCGGAGAGGCACGAGGCCGTGGAGGAGTACAAGTCCTCTGAAGAGCTCATCTCTATGCTGGCTGCTGCCCAAGATAAGGCTGTCATCATGAAGTTCAAGGAGTGGGTGGCGGCCGGGTATTTGGATGAAGCCAAATTCAGGCGGGGTCTCCTGGAGAAAAAGAAAAGAGATCGAGAGGCGGCGGCCAAGTCTGGTGCTGGTGGGTCCCAGAGTACCGGTGGCGATCGGTTGTAAAATTTTTTTTTTTTTTGAACAATTGTCTAATTTTGTATGGTAGTCCAGGCTTTTTGTGAATGGAAAGATGCTGACTTTGAATGGAAATTAGAAAGGGATTAAAATTTCTAGGATTTTTGTACCGTTAGCGTTTGTTTGCATCACTTATTACTGGAATAAAGTAACTGACAATAGCTATGTCCGGGGTAAAAAAAAAATGCTAGAAATGGTCTGAATAATTCATTTTTCCATTCAAATACCACACGGTGGTTAAATACAGAATGAGTACCCGATGGGTAGCTTGCCATAGCTGTATGTCCAAAAAGCAAAAGCGAGGACAAGATGCTCCCGGAGCTACTTGTAATAGTACCGCAGGCACTGGGTATTCCATGGATGCCTGGAAACGACCCCGTTCATATCCCGGATGAAAAAGGTTGCGGGACCTACCTCTTCAATGATCTCGTAAGGTCCTGTCCAGGATGGATCCAGTCCCCGGGGCTCTGGGTAGACTTGCTTCATGACCCAGTCCCCCAATTTTAATGTCCGGGACTGTACCTTGGCATCGTAGTAACGAGCTATCCTCCGCTTGTTTGCCAAGTTGTGCATATGTGCCACATCTCTTCGTTCCTCGAGTAAATCAGCATCGAGGTGTAGGCCTTCTGAGTTGGTACCCGCATCGAAGTATTCGATCCGGGGACTCTGGATTTGAGTTTCAATAGGGAGTACTGCTTCTGATCCAAAAGCCATGCAGAAAGGGGTTTCTCCGGTGGCCTCCGTTGCCGTGGTTCTGATAGCCCACAACACTTCCGGGAGTTTAGTATCCCAAAGACCCTTGGCTTCGTCCAGCTTCTTTTTCATTATTTTCTTGATTATCTTGTTGACAGCTTCGACCTGACCGTTGGTTTGGGGGTGAGCAGGGGAAGCATAGAGGATCTTAGTGCCGAGGTTCTGTGTGTAAGCCCTCAACTCATCATTGTCAAACTGGGTACCATTGTCTGTGACTATGGTATCCGGGACTCCGAACCTGCAGTAAATGTTCTTCCATAGGAAGCTTTTGACCTTTTCGGTGGTGATGGCGACGAGAGGTTCTGCCTCTACCCACTTTGTTTGGTAGTCCACTGCAACAATGGCGTATTTGAACTGTCCCACTGCTGTGGGAAGTTTACCAATCAAGTCCAAACCCCACTGACAGAACGACCATGGTGCAAGGAGGATGGAAAGGGCGATGGGCGGTGCCGTTGGGATATTTGCATACATTTGGCATTTGTGGCAAGAAGCGGATATAGTTTGAGCCAGGGCCGACATGGTTGGCCAGAAATATCCTGCCCTTAGGGTCTTGTGTGCAAGAGATCGGGCTCCGGCATGGTTACCACAGACACCAAAGTGAATGTCCTTCATTATTTTGTGACCTTCCTACGGTGTTACACACTTCAGGTTAGGAAAGCAATGCCCTCTTCTGTACAGTCTGCCATTCATGATCGTGTATCGAGCTGACCTTAGCTGTAGTCTTCTGGCTTCGACCTTATCATCCGGTGCTAGGCCGTCGACCATGTATTTCAAAATTGGGTCCATCCATGAAGCTGTGTGATCCACCGAAAATATTTCTGACACCGTTTTGGAAGTGCTAGGTCCCGCGAGTATTTCAACTTTAGTGGCCCCATAGGTAGGGTTTGGAGAAGTAGATGAGAGCTTAGCAAGGGCGTCTGCCTTGTCGTTTTCTTCCCTCGGTATTTGGGTAAAAATGTAGGAGGTGAACCTCTGAACTAAAGCCCGGGCCAAGGCCTGGTAGGAGGACATGTGGGGCTCCTTTGCCTCGAAGTTACCGCTGACCTGGTTTACGACCAACTGAGAATCACTGAAGATACTAAGGTGCTGGACCCCTAGTTCCCGGGCGATCTGCAGGCCTGCTATGAGTGCCTCGTATTCTGCGGCGTTGTTGGATGCCTTGAAAGCAAATTTGAGGGCGTACTCGTAGACTTGATAATCCGGGCTAATTAGCAGGATGCCGGCTCCGCTGGTTTTCTTGTTGGATGCTCCATCAACGTATAATCTCCAAGTGCTTGGCAGAGGTGGATCTGCGGCTAGTGGTTGAGGTGGTTCCTTGTTTAGGCCATGGGAAAGGATTGATTAGGAAATAAAATCTGCCGCTGCCTGGCCCTTGATGGCTGTCCGGGGTTGGTACTTGATGTCGAACTCCCCAAGCTCGATGGCCCATTTAATTAACCTGCCCGATGTCTCTGGTTTCTGCGAGACCTGCCTCAATGGGTGATTTGTGAAAATGGTGATAGAATGTGCTTGGAAGTAATGTCTGAGCTTCCGGGCTGATACCAGGAGAGCCAGTGCTACTTTTTCAATCTCCGGGTAATTGGATTCTGCACCAGTGTAACCTTTTCCAGCGTAGTACACTGGGTACTCGCAATCGGAGTCCTTCCTAATCAGGACTGAGCTCACGGCAGTTGACGATGCCGCAAGATATACGTAGAGCATTTCTCTGGGAACAGGTTTGTAGAGTAGAGGTACCTCTGACAAGTATGCCTTCAAGCCAAGGAAAGCAGCCTCGTGCTCCGCTGTCCAGGCTATCATCTCGACGTGTTGGGTTTTTAGCAATTTGAAGAAAGGAGTACACTTGTCCGTCAGCCTGGAGATGAATCTTGACAGGGCGGCCACCTTGCCCATAAGAGATTGGACCTCGTTCCAGTTGGTTGGGGATACCATGTCTAATATAGCTTGCACTTTCTCTGGATTGGCCTCAATTCCCCTGTGACTAATGATGTACCCAAGAAATTTTCCTACCTCGACCCCGAAGATGCACTTCTGTGGGTTAAGCCGCATACCATTGTGCAATATGATGGTGAAGACGATTGATAAGTTGGTTACGTGATCCTCCGGAGTTAAACTTTTTACCAGCATGTCGTCCACGTATACCTCCATGATAGTACCGATAACTTCCTCAAACATGGAGTTGACAAGTCCCTGGTAAGTGGCACCTGCATTCTTTAACCCGAAAGGCATGACCTGGTAGCAATAGAGACCTTTGTCTGTAGTGAAGGCAGTATGCTCCTCGTCTGCCGGGTTCATTCGAATCTGGTTGTACCCGCTGAACATATCCATGAAGCTAAGTAACCGGTACCCAGCAGTGGAGTCGATCAATTGATCAATTCGCGGGAGCGGGAAGCTATCCTTAGGGCATGCCCGATTGAGGTTTGTGTAGTCCACACACATGCGCCATGATCCCGGAGATTTCTTTGGTACCATTACCACATTGGCTAACCACCGGGGGTATGTTACTTCCCTGACAAAGTTGATGGCGATCAACTTCTTTACCTCAACCTGGATAGCCTGGTACTTATCATTTGTGAAGGCCCTTCGCTTTTGTCTTACCGGTGTTGAGTAAGGAACAATACTCAGATTGTGCGTGGCTACCTCTGGCGGTATACCGGGCATGTCCTCATAGGACCAGGCGAATGCAGATGTGTTAGAGCGGAGAAACGAGATCAATCCTTCCCTTACAATCGGAGACAGCCTTGTACCAATTCTGACAGTCCTATCTGGGAACTGATCTGATAGCACCACCTCTTCGATGTCTTCTACGACACAGGGTCATTCATCGTCCAGGTCGGTATCGGCCCTGGGATCCTCGTACCTGTCCATCATAGGGTTAGTAGCTACGTGCAACATTTCAGACTTTCCCTTACCGCGAGATACAGTTAGAGAATAGCATTTCCTTGCAGCGGTCTGATCACCCCGGATCGTTGCTGTGCCAGCCGGGGTCGGCACTTTCATTATCAGCATGTGACCTGCTATGAAGGTTTTCAGACACCAAAGTGCCGGACGGCCCAGGATAACATTATAGGACGAGACGCAGTCCACTATGATGAACTCCGTTTTGATGGTTGAACAATTCGGACTTTCACCTATCGTGATCGATAGGTAATCTGATCCAAGTGGTTGGACGATATCTCCTAAAAAACTAATGATCGAGGGGCTCATTATCTTGTGACAGTTTGGCTCTTCCTCTGTTCAAAGCTTTGTATGCATCGCGAAATAATACGCTAACTGAGGCCCCGATGTCTACGAGCACCCTGGACATTATATAGTGGTCCATTTGGAGTGTGATTAGGAAGGGATCATCATGGGGCATCCTCAGATCGGCTTCCTCCTCCTGCAGGAATGTCACTGATGTCCACTTGGTGCCATTGTTTTGCTGCGGGGCTTTGTGGAAGTTGAAAACTTCCGGACGGCCGAAACTAGAATTTCGTTTCTTTCCTTGGGTTGGCTACTCTTTCGGGCCCCCACCGTGGATCGTGAATATCTGGCCGTACACGTCTACAGCTCCTATCTCCTTAGCAGGTAGGTATCGTTGAAGCTTGCCCCTCTGGATGAGGGATTCGATTGTATTTTTTAAAGCAACACACAGATTGGTATTGTGTCCGGCATCCTCATGATAAGTGCAGAATTTTCCGGTATCCTGCTGGGTAAGTTTGCTCTTCGGGAATTTCCTTGGGGGTGGTCCCGGTATCTCATCCCTGTTTTCATTCCAGATAGTCTCTTATGAAGCGTTCAGGATTGTGAATACCTCATACCGGGGTGGTGGTGGTGTCCTTGGGCCCTGCTGTGCCCTCGGTTCCCGGTTAGGGTGGGTGGTCCCGTAACTGTTTGACCTGGACGAGGATTCTTTGCTTCTTTTGTTCGAGGTATGGGGTGACCTGTCATGACTGTGGACCTATTCCCTCTTTCGTGGCTCATCCCTAATCGTGGAGGCCGGTGTGGAAAATCTTAGCTCTGGTCTGGGGGTGTCCCCGTATGTTTCGAATTCGGCCTGAGCGTGTCTGATGGCAGTGGCCATCAGCTCGTCGTAGCTAGCTAGGGGATTATGGTTGATCCCGTAGAGAAATTCTCCGCGCCTTAGGCCCCTCCTGAAGGCCAGCTCGGCAAGTTCCTTATTAAGGTCCCGGCACTTAGCGGTAGCCGCCTGCCATCGATTTACAAAAGACTTCAAAGTTTTATCTTCTCCCTGCTGGACCTTCAACAGGCCCTTCGGTGTGTGTATCCCATCAGTGCGTAAGATGAATCGAGCGACAAATTTTTCAGCCAACTCCTTAAAATTCCCTACGGAACCGACCGACAGTTCGTAGAACCAACTCAAAGCCTCCCCTGACAGGGTTTCCTGGAACATATTACAACACACTTCGTCCGTATATCCCTTGGTGTTTGTTTGCGATCGGAAAGCCTGTAGATGCTGGTAGGGGTCTCCTACTCCCGTATAGTCAATCTTCAGTGGTTTCGATGTATTCGCTCGAATGGCTCCTCTAACCTGTTGGGTGAAAGGCCCCGGACGGTCCTCGTAACTGTTCATAGCTCTCCAGGGGTCTCTGTTTTCTGTGGCCTGTACCCATGCCTGCAGGGCATGTAAGGAGTTGCTCATTTGTACGAGTAATGCCGTGTTTACGTCAGTTACCGGTGGGATATTGTGAACTGGTTGTGGTAACGGTGGTGGTGGTAGATGCCTCAAACTTTCCGGGAACAATTCTACCGGTACCTGGATTAACCGTTGCCTGTCCTCCGTATGAGGTGCTGGGGCTATGCTGGTGTCTCCTGTTATCGGGGCCACGCTCACGCCTGCTAGCTGGGATGCTCTAGCCAGGGCCTGGGTGAGTGCCTCGTTTTGCTGGTGCCTTCTGTCCAGTGCTCGGGCCAACGCTGTATTTTCATCTTCCAAATCCTGCATTCTCTGTTGCGTGAGGCGGTTTCTTTCCCTATCGGTACTCTGTTGTTCCCGATCAATCCTGGATTGTTCCCTGAAGGCTGCGATCTCAGCTCGCATAGACTCCAATTTCGATACTGGAGTCACCTGATCCGGGACTGTCGGGTCCAAGGATCCAAGACCATGGATTTCCACCTGAACAGTTGGCGCCTCTGCTGACGAAGTTCCCGGAGAGAACATCAGTGCCCGGGCGACACTTCTCCCCTCTCCTGTCACTTCTGGCTCATTCATTTCAGGGGTTGTCCCCCTATCTGGCTCTCCAATGTTTCTGGTGGCTTCCTTCGGGTACCTCACACAGAATGCTATACCGTCTGGGGCACAGATCAACTCCTAAATCCTGTATCAAGAACACAACGTTAGAGGGATAAACCATTCCGGACGGTTTATACCTCTCCTATGTCTGAGTGAGAAACTAATAGATGTATGGAGATCAAATCGTGTATATAGGAGTTATTACCCGTAAAAGGTGGTTGTGCTGATGTCTTTGTACTCAAGCATGGGAAGGGAGTCTCCCCTATCCTCGATGTGGGACACAGGTTGTTCTTCTGATGCTAAATCAGCCCTCTTGTTGTGTAAATGGATGGGCTGTGCTGGCCTTGCCCCGGGCCCTGGGTGCCCGGAGTGGCATCCCATGTGAGGCCCGCCATGGTGGGGCGTGAACCCGGCCCATGGCGTACCGGTGGGGTCCAGCAGATAGTGCCAAACTTAGTTGAGACTCCCCAGTATGTACAGTGGCTCAACTGGATACTTCCTTGGTTGCTTCTAAAGCCCATCTTTTCGGTTTACAAAGCCTGCTCTTTAGCAAAATTAGGATCGAGACGATCCTATGCAAAGGACATTAAAGAAAATATTTCATTCTTACAAAGAATCCAAGGTGATATTTGTGGACCTATTTAACCAATTTGGGGACCATTTAGATATTTTATGGTTGTAAGACCCCGGAAATTCGTTATTAATGTCTTGGAATTTCCTTGAATTAATAAAGTGTTCGTTAGTACGATTTCGTTGTTCGAGGGCAGAGCGGAAGTGTTTCGGACGAATAATTACTCGAAACATTTTATTTTCTAAGGGTCAAAGGGTTGACTTTTTATTTGTTGGGTTTCTCTGAAAACTTCCTTCATGAAAGTTGTAGAACGCGTCGATACGAGTTCGTGGACATGTGGAACGAGAGAATTAGAGTTCGTATGAAGAAGTTATCGCGTTTGGAAAAGTTTCCATTTTGGGTATAAAAGGATAAAACCCTAGCTATTTTTGGAAGGTTGCCAAAAATAGCCGAATTTCCATTTCTGGAAACTCGGCCTCTCTTTCTCTCTCCCCGAGCTCGAGTCGCCCCCTCTCCTTCACCGGCCGATTTCTCCTCCGTCCGGCCACCTTTTTCTTCGATTCCAACAGGGTTTCTGCTCGCCTTGCTGCCCTCTACACGTCTGTGGAAGAAATTGAATGTGGGTCGAGCTGTAGCTCGAGTTACAACGCCTAGAAGAGGCCGAGACGAAGCTGGAATTGCCTGCAGTAGCCGCCCTTGGTTCTCCCAGCTCCTGCCACTATAGCTCGAGTTCTTTGAGGGCTTTTCTAGCCCAGAGGAAGTAGAAGCTACACCCAAGAAGACTTGCAGCGATTTGATCTATGGTGATTGAATTTTGGAGTATTTGAAACTAGGGTTTTTCGAATCCTTTGGCTTGGGAGGTAAAATTCTACTTTTTGGCTCATACTCTGATTATGGTGTAGTTATGAAAGTTTCAATTGGAGTAAAGATGAAGAACTTTCATGTTGGAAGTTTTGTCAAATTTTGACTTTGGTTTGGTGGCGGTGCCGCCACTATGGTGGTGGTTTCTGGCTGATTCCGGCCACCTCTGGGGCAGTTTCTGCTCCTCAGTTCGATATACTCGTCGATACAAGCATTTCGATATATAGTTTGTAATTTTTGATGATCTTATGATTAAGTTATGAATTTTACGATTTCGATCGATTTCGATCGTTCGATTTTTGATCTGTGAAGATCGGATTGTCCGATAGACTTGTAGTTTTGATTTATTGATCGTAGGACTGTCCCGATGACTTTGTATGGTCACGGGTGAAGATCCGACAGCTGGATCTTCGTATAAGTGCGTTTTTTGAATGGGGTGCTAAGTTGAGACCCTATTTGATTAGGTGATTGACAGTTTGAGTTGACGAACGATTGTGAATCGTATTTTGAGCTGTTAAGAAGACGCAGCAGGATTAGAGGTGAGTAAATCTCACATGCTTCATTTACGAACGGAATTTCATTAATTACATTTAATTGTTATGTTTGAAAAGTGATTTTAAGAAAATGAGTTTTTAAGTATATAAAAATGAATTTCTCGGTTTTTACTACGTGTGAACTATAGTTAGTATTAGTAGTCAGTCCTGTGTGGGTGACTACGTATATATATATTTTCGTGGAATATATATATTGGATGATATGGCATTGGGTGAAGTATTGATTTGATTGATTGATTTATCATTTCGAGCATTTCTCTTGAAGATATAAATTATCATATATTGTTGAGTTGATGTTGATAAAAAGTAATTGAGTAAAGTGTGATCCTTTCATTTATTGTCCATGAGAGACTTGAATCATTATTGATTTTGGTGTCGATTTGTATGACTTGATTGATTCATGATTTGGGGAAATTATTAAGCATATGGGATTCGATTTTGATGATGGCTTGGAGACGAGAACATATTATTTGGAATTGGTTTTGCTATTTGTTGAGGTTGTGGGAGATGAGGAAACAGTATTATGTGACGATCTGTGTGAGTACATGTGCGGTGATCTGTGTGAATACTTGTGTGGTGACTAGTGTGAGGGTATGTGATCGGACGTCATAACCCTAGACGGTGACGAGCTACGATTGAGTAAGTAAGTCGGACGCCATAACCCTAAGTGGGTGACCGGCTATGATTGAGGTGAGTATATTGGATGCCATAACCCTAGGCGGTGACGGGCTACAATTGAGTAAGTAAGTCGGACGCCATAACCCTAGACGGGTGACGGGCTACGATTGAGGAGTATATTGGATGCAATAACCCTAGGCGGTGACGGGCTACAATTGAGTAAGTAAGTCGGACACCATAACCCTAGGCGGGTGATGGGCTACGATTGAGGAGTATTGGGTGCCATAACCCTAGGCGGTGACAGACTACAATTGAGTAAGTAAGTCGGACGCCATAACCCTAGGCGGGTGACGGGCTACGATTGAGGAGAGTATTGGATGTCATAACTCTAGGCTGTGACGGGCTATGATTGAAACGAGTTATTTTGTGAGATTGTGTATTCAGAATCGAAGGGTGAATTCTTGGTTTTAGCATGAGTGTTTGATTTATTTATTTATGTTTCATTTTCTTTTCTTTGGTTGATTTATATATATATATATATATATATTTCTTTTTCATTTCTATCGTGTGATTTCTTTTTCTACTTTCTTTTTCATTTCATTTCTTTGAATTTAATGTAATCTCCTGAACTAAACTATATGCAGGGATTACTATGATTTCTTTTGTTTGATTTTAATGTAATCTCCCGAACTAATCTATATGCAGGGATTACTATGATTTCTTTTGTTTGTTTAATGTGATCTCCTGAACTAGTTTCTATGCAGAGATTATTGATTTTGTTTAAATTCTTATTGTGTGTACGGTTGTGGGTTGTGATCCGTAGCGATCGTGAAATGAGTTGAGATGTCATAATTTTGGCAAATGCTTTATGTTGAGGGGAGTGAGTGTGTTTTTGTGGTTGTTCTGTTGAGGCAAATGATTGGTGATCTGATAGATTGTGGGGACGTAGAGTGTTTAACATATTGGGAGTTAATCGTGAAATTGGAATTTGTGGGAAAAGAGATAAAATGAATTGAGAGACAGAGCATGTGGGTTTTAGTTGGGTTGAAGTTATTGAGCATGATATTGATTGATATGAACTCGACATTTTTGTTGTGATAATTGCATTTTGATTTTGTTAGACTGAGATAGTGAAAGCATGTTTTTGTGGAATTAAATGTTAATGCTTTAATTGTCTCACAAATTGAGGAATTATAAGCATGCGTGACGTGAGTCACTTTAATTGAGTTTACTCATACGGGCTTGAAAGCTTACCGGGTTTGTGGTTTGCAATCCCAGTGCACTACTTCTATGGTGTAGGGTTATTGTGCAGGTCAGAATATCGAGTGATCGTTATCAAAGCTGAGGTGGACTTTCCATCACGTGAGTGTAGAAGGGCGCTTATACTTGTAGTCTTCCACTGTGTAGTGAGTTGGTGAGTGTGGTTACTTGTTGAATTTACATTCAGTTTAATTTGTAAGCTCAGTTGTTTAGTTGCTTAATTTAAATGGAAAATTTTCTATGTGTTTCCTTGTGTGTTTTCGCGTTTCGGATTCCAATTATTGTATTCAAAATTCGGGGTGTGATAATGGTGTTGGTTGATGCATCTACACGATGGTCACATGTCATGCTATTGTCCACAAGAAATACTGCATTTGCTAAACTCCTAGCACAAATCATTAAATTAAGAGCTAACCACCCTGATCATCCCATTAAGTCAATTCGTCTTGACAATGCTGGAGAGTTTACATAAAAAATATTTGATGACTATTGCATGTCCATTGGGATTGAGGTTGAACACCTTGTTCCTCATGTTCACACCTAAGATGGTCTCGCAGAAGATGCCATTAAAAAACTTCAAATGGTATCTAGAGCATTGGTTATGTGCACCAATCTCCCTGTTTCTGCTTGGGGATATGCAATATTGCATGCAGCTATGCTCATTCGTTTGAGGCCTACTACCACTTAACCCTTTTTTGCATCCCAGATGGTTACTGGATATGAGTCTGATGTCTCATGCTTACGTATATTTGGGTTTACAGTTTATGTGCCAATTGCGCCGCCACAGCCCACCAAAATGGGTCCTCAAAGACGATTAGGCATTTATGTTGGATATGACTCTCCAACCGTTATCCACTACTTCGAACCCTTGACAGGCAATTTATTTACCGCTAGATTTGCGGATTGTCACTTTGATGAGACAATCTTCCCGTCGTTAGAGGGAGATAGGAACAATAATGTTCAACAGGAACGACAGGAATTGTCGTGGTCTGTCCCCATTTTGTCTCATCTTGATCCCCGAACCGCACAGTTCGAAATTGAAGTGCGCAGAATTCTCAATCTCCAGAATGTAGCAGACTCTATGCCTGATGCGTTTTCTGATATGGCTAAAGTGACAAGATCACATATACCTGCTGCAAATGTGCCTACAAGGATTGATGTCCCTAAAAATCATGGACATGGTGCCACCCCTAGGGGTATTGGGCACGGCACCGCCACCACTAATAGTGATGGCAATGTGGCTCAGGCCAGGCCCCCAGTAAGGAAATGTGGGAGGCCCAAAGGTTCGATGGATTCTCGCCCGAGAAAGAAAGTGAGTTTGGCACAGAAAGATCAATTCATCATCGACATAAATAACCCGTCTCATGAAGATATTCCGGATTATGGTTATGTTCAAGAGACATCATTGGGAGACGCTCCAATGTTAGAACCAATTCCAGGGAATAGGGAGATCTCCATGAATTACACTAGTGTACATGAGATGTTGAATCGAGATTCTATTATCCTTGATGATGTGTTTGCATATTCTATTACTCAAGGAATTATAGAACATGATGATATCGAACCTCGCTGTGTTGAAGAATGTCAACGAAGAGCAGACTGGCCTAAATGGATAGATCCAATCTAGGTTGAATTGGATTCACTAACAAAAAGACAGGTATTTGGGCCTATAACGCTGACACCTCAAAGTATAAAGCATATTGGTCATAAATGGGTCTTTGTTAGAAAGAGTAATGAGAAAAATGAGGTTGTTAGATACAAAGCCCGCCATGTAGCGCAAGGTTTCTCACAACACCATGGAATCGACTACGAGGAGACATATTCTCCCGTAATGGATGTTATAACGTTCCATTACCTTGTCAGTTTGGTAGTTTCTGAAAATCTTGACATGCAGCTTATGGATGTGGTTACAGCATATCTCTATGGGGATCTAGATTCAGAGAGAGATATATATATATATATATATATATATATATGAAGGTTCTAGATGGACTTCAATTACCCAAGTCAAGTGGCTCTAAACCACGGAGCGGGGTTTCAATAAGATTGAGATGCTCACTATATGGATTGAAACAATCCGGACGGATGTGGTATAACCGTCTAAGTGACTACTTGATTGGGAATGGATATGTCAACAATGAAATATGCCCATGCGTGTTTATAAAGAGGACAAGTTCTGGATTTGCAATTGTAGTAGTTTATGTCGATGACATGAACCTAATTGGAACTCTAGATGAGTTAAAGGAAACTGCTAAGTACTTGAAATCCGATTTTCAGATGAAAGATCTTGGGAAAACACGGTTTTGCCTAGGACTAGAACTCGAGCACCGTAGTGATGGGATTATGATCGATCAGTCAGCATATACTCAAAAATTATTAAGGCGCTTTAATGAAGATAAAGCAAAGCCTGTGAGTACTCCCATGATCGGTCATAGTCTTGAGCCTGAAAAATATCCGTTTTGTCCAAGGGATGAGGACGAAGACTTATTAGAAGCTGAAGTGCCCTATCTAAGTGCAATAGGTGCATTATTGTTCTTAGCTCAATGCACAAGACCGGACATCTCATTTGCAGTGAACTTGTTAGCTCGACATAGTTCTATGCCAACACGCCGCCATTGGATTGGCATAAAGACAATCTTTCAATGCTTGAGAGGTACGATTGATATGGGCTTGTTCTATCCCTACAGAGAAAAAAATAACGGAAGTGTGGGATCGGACTCCACAACGCAAAACGCCACCTTCCGTGCTCCTCCTCCCTTCCATCAAAATGACAACGATGTCTTGATGATTTTTGCTAATGCAGGGTATCTCTCTGACCCACACAAAGGTTGCTCCCAAAAGGGTTATGTCTTTACCATGGGAAGCACTGCGATATCTTGGAAGTCTACAAAGCAGACCCTTGTTGCTACTTCCTCAAATCATGAGGCAAAACGCAACCTTCCGTGCTCCTCCTCCATTCCATCAAAATGACAACGATGTCTTGATGATTTTTGCTGATGCAGGGTATCTCTCTGACCCACACAAAGGTTGCTCCCAAACGGGTTATGTCTTTACCATGGGAAGCACTGTGATATCTTGGAGGTCTACAAAGCAGACCTTGTTGCTACTTCCTCAAATCATGCAGAGATTATTGCTCTACATGAAGCCGTGCGAGAATGCATATGGCTAAGGTCTGTAGTTAGACACATTCGAGGAACTTGTGGTTTGAAGTCTACCACAGATGAACCTATATGCATTTATGAAGATAATGATAGAAGCATTTTAATGCGATGTTTTAATAGTTATTTCCTCATATTTTACTCAGTTATTTCCTTAAATAAATAAATAAATTTTAATTTAGTTTTTATTTTCTAGGTACATTGGAATAAATGGAGAAGAAATGAGCTGAAATGAAAACACATGGCGAAAAGAGAGGAGTCCTGATGGTCCTAGGAAACCACATGGCTTGAAGATGATGTTTGATACGCTCAGAGTAAGCGCATAATTTAACCCTGAAAATGTCATCGTTAGTATATGGTAAATAGGGATCGTTCTATTCCGGGGATTGAGGGTACACCTGTCATTGTAAAAACAAATTAATAAAAGTAAAAAGTATTAATTACAAAAATAAAATAAAGAATAAAAATATATACATGAAATTAAACGGGGGAATTAGGATTATTAAATCAAAAATTAAATAAATAAAATAAAGAAAATGTAAAAACATATATACACGGGTGGAACGCAAGTAGCAAAGATCAAAACCACAATCATATGAATGAAATCCAATCACAATTCCTTTAGTTGATTTTCTATGTCGTGAGAAAGAAGTTGACCATGTGAAACGTTAGAAAGCAAACGATTTCCAATATTTTACTTTCCTTCAATAATTAATTCAAGTGAAAGCACCAAAATCAATCCTATTGAACATGCAATCATAGTCTAGAAAGATAGCTAATCAAGAACACATTCAACGCATGAAGCATAGAGAAAGGATGTCAACCAAAGTGCACAACCAAGTTATGAATAAGTTCACCTATTTGCAATCCTCCTTAATTGATTTCGACTTTTGTCCAAAATCTTTACTACATAAATCTAGCTCCAATTACATGCATATATCCTAAGTTGGCCACCAAAGAATATAAACATGCAAAAGTTTTCTGTAATCCAAAATCAATAACGCAATCTCACATAAGCAACATATAAATCAACATATAAAAATCACAATTTTATTCCAAAACATATAAACGGGCGTTAAACTTTGCCCTTAACGTCATGTTAACTAGAATTCATAACTCTACAAATCAAACAAAGGAAAACATAAGAAAGTATGAAATACACCGTGGAAGATGGATTACAAGCCTTAAGACGAAGAACTTGAAGATCCTTGAAAGCAAGCAATCTTCTAGGGACTACACAAGGGTGGATGGAGGATAGGATCTTGATGTATTGCATGACTTCTCCTCCTTGGTTGAGACGCAGAGCTTTTGAAGACTAGAGAATGGAGAGAATTTTTCTAATGTTTAGTTTCTAATGGAGAGAGGTTTGTTGTGTTGTGTTGTGGTGGTGTGGTGTGTTAATGATGCTCCTATTTATAGGAGGATGTCAACTTAGTCTCCAAGTCTTCAAGATTGATCCACATAGCATTAGCCAATCAGATAATTCCACGTCAGCTTTGCTATGTCATCCAACCAATGAGAAGCCTCCAATTTAACACCTTGATTTAGGGAGATTATTTTTGCATTAATTACATGATTATTTTCTTATTTATCTCCTCAATTTTGGCCAAGAATGAATGTGGACATCAAGGAATGTATCTGGACCTGTTTTCAACCTTTCTGCTCGTTGCAATCCCTTGAAATTCTCTTTCCATATCTGTCGAAATCTCCCTTTGGCCATAATCATGCATTTAGGATTTAATTAATATGTCATTATCCATATATATTCTTGAAATTCGGCCAAAATCAGTTTGTGTCTAATAATAACCCAAAATCTGATTTTTAAACATATTTTCTTGCCAAAAATGACTCCCAATCCATATAACCTTTTTAAAGGATATCTTGACCTTGTTCTTGGGCTCTCCTAGTCCACCCAGGTATCCTATTGTCATCAGGACTCCTCATTTTTTGCCATTTCTCTTCCATTTATTCCAATGTACCTAGAAAATAAAAACTAACTTAAAATTTATTTATTTAAGGAAATAACTAAGTAAAATATGAGGAAATAACTATTAAAACATCGCATCAAAATGCTCCTATCAGATTCCCCCACACTTAGCTTTTGCTAGTCCCTTAGCAAAATCAAAACAAAGACACAAATTTAGACTCAACCAAAATTTAAAGAAAGAAAGACTCAAACATTACAATATACAATGACTCTATTGCCCTTCAACATTTTGTCTCATAAATCTCTTACTTTCACAACATCAAGATTAGCACTCAACGAAGAATCAATGTTTAGGCATTCGAGAGTTAATTAAAACACATAATCCACGCATACACAAGTAGGACTTGGTTGTAACAATGATGATGGGGTCTGTTAAGCATGTTTCAGACAAGTATGATTCATATCCTCACAAGGTATATCCACTCTTTCTTCTCTCAGATCATGACAATGCTTAAAAGCTTATAATCACTTAATTATATGTGAGAGAAAATATTTTGAGGCAATCAAATAGCTCACATATATAAGAAACGAAAAGCTCTTTGTGAATATAAATTTTTTCAAAAGATCTCATGAAGGATATCAACTACTTGCACGAATGGACCCAAGCCATAGGTTCAACTCTTATAACTCATCTCCACAGATCAAAGGCTGTCCCATCTTAAGGATCAAGAAGGTCTTATTAAGGGTTATAATGGGGCCAAGGCTCAAGGTTTAAAGAAACGAAAGGTAAGAAATTTAACAAAGTATCCTAAAAACCTAGCAGAGCTCATGCTGATGTAGAGACTTCCAGAAATCCACCAAAGCAAAACGTCACACCCATAGAGGCAAAACAAAAGGCCTAATGTCTTCATCTTGAGCCCAACCTTCATTCTAAACTTCCCTTGAACTATCGTGAACTGGACAAAGACCAAATCTTTCAATAGTGGGCCTTCAATTCAAAGCAAACTCCAAACTGACCAAGTATGGGGGACTAAAATCCATACACATGTTTTTTGTTTTTCTTTTCTAGCCGTACACATTTTTTTTCTTTTTTCATTTCTTTTTTTTACGGCTTTCTCATACAATTTTTTTCTCATGGACAAGTCTACCCTCACACTTGAACTTTCATCTCTTCTCACTCTTCATCCTTAACGCCAACTCCATGTAGTAGTCTCAAAAGATAGCTCCACTAAGTTCTTAGAACAAAGGGTAGGGTTGTAACTATACTAAGGTTCAGGTCAAAGATTTTAAGGGTGATGAAAGAAAAAGCTTTAATGTAGGCTCAAAGGGGTTTGTCTAGGGGAGTCCCACGACGGGCACAAATGGGGACATAGGCTTATTTGGCAATGGTGGTAATTCCTAGGGTGCCTCTATCATTTCCAGAATCAGGGACATGTATTTATAAAAGTCTCAACAAGCACAAGAGTGAATTCCAGCATTCTCTAGTCTATCAAACTTAATCTATGGAAAGCAATCAATCAAATGAAAGAATAATGAGATCATCAAAACATCGCCAAGAAAATAAGAATATATTTTTCATTTATCACTCCAAGAAAAAGGGACATGGGCTCAAATATCTCACATGGGCTTTTATGAATCAAAACTCATCTTAACATGCTCATATTCTGTACCAAGGTCACGAAATCCATATCCACTACACATGCACACATTTTTCATATATCTCAATTAACCAAAGAATACCATTTAAAATCATCTCAATATTGTGATCCTCTTTTAGCCATAATTTCAGAGATATAGAATCATCCTAGACAGTTGAAAGGGCATGCTATGACTCAAAAATAAAAACAAAGGGCTAAGACTCAATAAATAAAAGAAACAAAATTTTTGTTATTTTTGACATTTTTTGATTTTTTGTATTTTTCAATATATATGACTCAAGACACAAGTTTAAATCCCTTCCCCCACACTTAAATATTGCATTGTCCTCAATGTAATCAATCAAAAGCATGCAATGAAACAAATAAGCATAGATAGAAGACATTTACGAAAAAAAAAATTTCTAAAATAAAAACAAAGAAGAAAAATTAAAAAAATAAAAAGAAATAGGGAAAGAGAAAGCAAATCTGTGTTGGTAGACTCCTTCACAGCTGCTTCTGAATTGGGTTGCCTCCCAAGTAGCGCTTGAATTTAACGTCTTTAAGCCAAACGGTACCTCAATTAAAAAAAGTTAGTGACTATAATTAACAAAGAAATACAAAAATTAAAAACAATTCTAACTATGAAATACAAACTACAAGTATAATTAACAAGTACATTGTACATAAGACACAAGTTAAGTACACAAGTAAGTATAAAACGTGAAAAGTATTTTTACTAGTTTTTTTTTTTACCTTAGTGTAACACAACATTTTCGTTTGTTATAAATATTGTTGATATCGAATCTAATTCCAAGCAGTAAATCAAATGGATGTGCGGCCCAAGTATAGTCGCCTAGACACAAAGTCCCTCTTACATCCTTTGGGCAACCTTACTGAAATGGCCAGGTAGGGGAGGGTGAACAGGAGAGGAAAAATCCATTTTGGCATGAGCTACTCCCACATAGTGGTTTAGACCCATTTGCAAGCACTTCTGGATTCAAAAACCCGTCATGAACGTTGTCCCCTTCCTAGACACCGTTCCACATAGGCTATACTTACTGAGATGAAAAAGGTCATAAGTGTGAAGACAGTTCAACAAGTGTTAATAAAGACTGCCCTCAACCTTAAGGGACCTGAACTAGGTACCAATAAGGGGTTTAGGCCAATATTAACAAACGCGACTTCACCTATTCCTCTCAAATTACAACTTAGAATTAAAATTCGTGTTCAACAATGAAAATAACAACCTAATTAATTTAATTAATCTATGTTTCAAACAGTTTATATATAACACTTATAAACAAAAACAAGTGATTTTTCAATCCCCAGCAACGGCGCCAAAAATTGATACGCCCAAAATAGACGCTCAACTTAACCCTGCAAAATGTAGTTGTTAGTATAGAATAAGTAGGGACCGTTCAAGCCGGGGATTGAGGGTAACTTTATAATTCACACAAAAGAAAAACAAACTAAGTTAAACTAACTAAAGCACAAAACAAATAACAAAACTAAGAAAAAGAAAAACATCAAAGAGGGAAAAAGATGGCAAGACAAGATGGGGATAGAAGGGTGCGTTGCAATCCTAAGTTGAAACATATTTGGGGTTTTTGGTTTTTTTAACGAAAATAAAAGAGAAAACAAAAGGAAAACAAATTTGATTTTGGGTTTTGAGAAAATAAGATGGAGAACATGTTAGAGACTCGGAAATTCACCACCAATTACTTTCAAACAATGTTAAGTTAACCTAGTTTCAATTACTAAGGTGTGAACAGAAACCAACCAAGAAACAAGTCGGAGCATATCATGCCCCTTATTAATGTTTCCCTAATTACTTAGTCTACGTGAACGCACAATAGCTAAGCCTATCAAACATGCAATCAAGGTATAGAACGCTATCCTATCAACAACAAATATAGTGTCAACATATTTGAAGCATTAAGATCTCATGGAAACGATTGATTATAGAGTTGCAGTCTAGTGTGGAACGCCTACCTAGCATGCTTTTCTAGTTGTCTAAAACATCAGCTTTTGTTCAAAGCCTTGCATACTTGTGGATTAGAAAACAAGACGATTAGGTGAATTATTTTCTAAACCTAGCTCCAATTACATGCATATATCCTAAGTGTCGACCCAAGGAACATAAACACATAAAAGTTTTCAATCAAGCAGAGATAAACAACCAATCCACACCAAAGATCAAGAAACTAAATTTAAACAAACATATGTTCTACATAATTGGGACTTCAAACCTCGCCCCTAACAAAAAGTAACTAGCCACACATCGTCTTAAATTCAACAAATAAAAGCATGAATATTAGATTACAAGATGATAAAAACCGTAAAAGGGAGAGTATGATAGCCACGAATTCACTTTTAGGCAGCCTTGGACGCAGGCACTTCTTCAAGATAGGTCACGGCAGGAGCTTGATGGAAGATGGAAGATGGATTGCACGGTTTTTCTTCTTGGGGACTTGGGAATTTTGAGACTTTGTGTGCTAGGGTTTGGGAGCAGAAGATGGCATTGTAGGGTGGTCCTTTTCAACGTGTTCAGAGCCTCTATATATGTAGAATACACAACCCAAGTTTCCTTTTCCAATTCTGCTTTGAAAGCCTCCCCTAGTTGCTTGAGGATTACTCTACTTGATGCATAATTAAATGATTTCCAAGCCTTAATAATCTTCCCAAAATCTTGAAGAATCATTCTACGACTCTCCTTCATATTTGCAGCAGCAATAACCTTCCAAAAATGCCCTGGAAGAATCTCGGCCAAAATGCCCTGTTTTGACTAGGATTCAATTTCTATCTCTGAAGCTTCCTTCTTGGACAAGGAACAACTTTGTCTTGACAAGTTTCTGGATCGTTCTTGACTCTTACGTGCTCTATGAAATCATATCATCTAGAATGATCAATAACCTTATGTAAAAACTCCAAGAAAATAGCCGGAAAAGATCTCCAAATAAACTTCGTGAAAAGCTGACAGTTTCTGCTTTATCGGGAAGCATACTTCGACTTTGATTTCCTACTTCCTCGTTGACCCTTCTGACCAGTTCTTTGGCTCTTGTTGAAGTATAACATCATGTATTTAAGGATCGCTGGCCCTTTCTGCAAATACGAAGCTGGAATGGTGCAAGAATTTCTCCTCAAAATCGTTCCCAGAAAGCTGATTCTGAAACTGCAGTTTTCTGCTTTGCAGCAACTGTTTTGCACAACTTTTTCCGTGGACTTCCCTTGTAATTTCCGGCCAAAATGTTGATCAAACTTAGTCCTCTGCAGCAGTACTTCACAATTCATGGCTTCGTTGCTCCTTTTAAGCTCTTATTTCTCTTGAATCACTCCACGAACTACCTAAAAAGAAAACAAAGTTAAAACTGACTTTTTAAAGAAAATAGCATAGGAAAGTGTAAAGGTTACACATTATATTTGTCGCATTTTATGCTCCTATCAGTTTCCCATGAACACAAGTCTTGTTCGGCCACGCTCGTCACACGACGACGAGGCTAGAGAC
Organism: Rosa lucieae; assembly: GCA_024704745.1. Taxonomy (NCBI): domain Eukaryota; kingdom Viridiplantae; phylum Streptophyta; class Magnoliopsida; order Rosales; family Rosaceae; genus Rosa; species Rosa lucieae. Next base: position 41,944,469 of record CM045495.1, read on the forward strand.
CAACATGCAGAGAAGGGTAGGGGTAGGTTAGGGTGCGCATGAGGTGCGTTCTCTTAGGGTTTTTCTTTCAAAATTTTTCAATAAAGTGTACTCGTTAAGAATGTATTGTGCATGATGTATTTTGATGTTCCAAATTAAATTACATCAGTGTTATTCTAAGACTAATATTTTATCGTGTTACTTAGGCTCTATATAGTAATTTATAGAATATTATTAAAAATATAATCATTCATTTGACTTTTGGATACTAAGTATTGGATTTAGGGGAGCCCAACTCTTGAAAACTAATCCCACTAGACCATATAATACTAAATTTCAAGTCATTTAAACAAATGACAAATCTGACTAAGAGCTTTTTTTTCGTACTTCATAAATCTATTCATACCTCCAAAATTTGTATTTAGACCTCTTTCTTTTTTTAAGAGATAGTTGACTTTGTCAACTCATATCAAATTACCAATAAAGACACAAAAGAGAAAGCAAAAAAATTAAAGTCTTTTCCCTTTTAGAGGTATGAAATCAACAAATGGTCATTCTCATGCCATTTTTGCCCTTTTGTTTTTGTTATGGTCTTCATCAACAGATCAGTTCCTTACTTTGTAGTTCCTCGAGTCAATTTTGGATATGCAATATTCTCTAACCAAAACACCAACAGACCACTTTCATACTCATCCATTAGAGTGTATTGTTCCCATCGAACAAATATATGAAACGAGGGAATCTTAGGAAGTTGAAGAAATGAACTCTTGGCCTCTAAAGATGCATATGCCACTACTAGAAATATGCTAATAGACATCACGTCATTTAAATCGGTTAAGATTTCACGCGATGTAAAAAATTATTTTAACATCGGTTTCTGAAAAACCGATTTCTATTAGTATAATTAACATCAGTTTTTACTGTTGACTGATGTCTAAAATTTAGTTCAAAAATAAAAAAAAACGCGGAAAGCCTAAGCTAAAAATTTTCGTGCAAGCGGGAACAAAATTAGAGTTGGTCTGTTTCCCACTATACCTCACTCATTTGCTTTGCTTTTCCCCGAAGCTCTATTTCTCTATCCCTCTCCTCCTCTTCCTCTTCCTCCTCTCTCTCTCTCTCTCTCCTGATCGAAACAAAACAGAAAACGACTCTCTCTCTCACTCTCTCCCTGTCCTAATCGACCCAAACCACAAAACCCTAGAAAATAAATAGATTTCTTTGTGGTCAGCTCGGAGGTGGACTGGTTGGAGCTGTGTGGGGCCAGAGGACGTGCAGCCTAGCATTGACTCGTCGGAGGAAGGCAAAGAAGATGGTGGCTCCAGTGAGTGTACCCCGATGGTCGGAGATCGGTGACAAAAGAAAGAGAGTCCTCCAGATTCACTTTCTCTCACCTCCTGTTTCTCGTCTGTGCTTTTCTCTAGTCCCATACTGTGGTCCTCTTTAGAGCTCTAGCTGTAATTGAGGTAAAAATTTCTGCTAATTCATCGATCTTAAAAATTATTCCAGATACTATAGTGGAGGGTCATCTTGGTTTCGGTTTTAAAGAGTTCAATTGGCTTTTTTTTTTTTTTTAGATAAGCAATTAGTTGTGGGAGAGCTCGAACATGGAGAGGCCCATGTGGAAGGTTAGCTAAAGAAATTGTATCTCTACTTTCTAATTGAAGAAAGTTTGGTTTTTTATCTGGGTTTTGAGGGTGAAGTGTTATGGGATTTGATAATGGTTTGTGTTTATGTTTTTCATGATAAAGTTTGAATCTTTTAACTTGATTTTTGAGTTTAAAACTATGGGTATTTGGGTTTGACATGTGTAGGTTTTGTTATCTACGATTGTTGAACTGTAAGCAACTGGCTGCAATTATTTAGTTCTAGACAAGCCACAAAGGTTCGATCTTGTTTGTATGTTCTATTGAAGAAGATAGTGATTGCAGATGTTTTACTGATTGCAGATGTTTTTGGATGAAGCTTGTGTGGTCTAGTCAAATATGATCAGTAACTCAAATAAGGCAAAGCCTTTTTAGTGCTCCTGGAAGTTACTTGCTTCATATTTTATGAGGATATTTCGTTTCTTTAATTGCAGAGTGTTGGCAGACATGGGTTTGAAAGGCTGGCTACCCACTGATATCGAGTTGTTATCTGAGCTACAAATTCTATAGGTCTTCTATTTTCAATTGGCATCTTACATTAGTTATATCAATTGGCATCTTACATTAGTTATATCTGGGGCTTAATAACTATAATATGTGAGACCAAATTCCAGGAACACGGTTCAGTGCTCAATGTTTCATAAGCGCTCGCTTCTTTGAAGAATTTATCATCATTACTAGAATTCTGTTTACTACATTTCAGTCCCAATTATCTGATGCATTAAAATTATGGTTAATAGACATGTCAATTAGTCTTGTGGAACTCATTTTTGGTCATGTTTCATATAGGAATTTATCTTTCAACAAGGGCCTGACAGGACAACTTCGAGCTTCAATTGGAAAATTGACGAAACTAGTACACTTGTAAATGAAAATTACTGGTTTCACCACTGTTGGTTTCTTATGCAATTGCCTATCTAACTAACTTGCTTTCTTGTTTGCACATCAGAAACCTGGTTGGTTGCAGTTTCTTTGGTCCTATTCCAGATGCTATAGGATCTCTAACGAAGCTGTCTTACCTGTAAGATGTCTGGTCTTTCTATTCCCTAGTGCTTTTTTTTTTGGCTAATATGCAAAGTATGGCAATCTTCATTGGTTTTCTACTGCAGATCTCTGAAAAACAATAGTTTCAGTGGGCCAATTCCGCCTTCCATTGGTAATCTGGCCGATCTTACTTTTATAGACCTATCTGACAACAAGCTTCAGGGATCCATCCCAGTCTCTAATGGGACTACACTTGGTCTTGATAAGTTACTTAAGGCGAGACGCTTGTATGTCAACAGTAGTTATAATTCTTAGCTGACTAGTTTTCTTTACCTTGTATTTGTTCTGTCCATATTTTTCCTCTGATCTTTTTCAAATACAGTCATTTTGGGAACAATCAGCTCTCGGGCCCAATTCCACCTCGACTTTTCAGCTCAACGATGGCCATGATACATTTGTAAGTTCTATTGAAGAAGATAGTGATAATCCTCAGCGAGTTTTCATGATTTAGGTTTTACTGAAACAAGTTGAAATTGAAATTGGAAAGTGACCTTCATAGTGTAGATTGTAAATTTTTGTGTTCAATGTGTTAATCATCAGGCTAACTTCACAGGTTGTACGTCGCATTGTGGCTGATCCATCAGTAGTGTGGTACCTGTGGATATAGATGAAGAGGAGGCTGATGGGTGTTTGGTGCTGTTGAATTGAGATTTTCTTTGAACAGCAAAGATTTGGGGGTAAATTCAGGTCTGCTTTTCCTTCTTTAATTTCGGGTCAGAGGGCTGACTCTTCATCATCTTCTCCGATATCTGATCGTAAGGTTGAGTTAATTTGTGGGTTTCCATTTTGTGACTGCTTCATGGTGCATCTTGCGTTGAGTCAGTGCTTGATTTGTTTTGGATTATTCGCTTTTGGTCCGAGGAGTTTTCTCATCAGCAAATGTGTTATTCAGGTATAGACTCCATATTATTATTTACCTGATTTTGATATACAGCTAATGTGTTTGTGGTGTTTGCGTTATTGACTTATGATCGTTGAACTGTACATGTCTACTGAAAATTTCCAGCTTTTTAAAACATGCACAGTGTTTTTGATTGTGCTTTTGGAAAATCAATATTTCCTACCTCATATTCACTTCTGGACCAAGATATATAGTATTCACAAACTCCTAACTTCACTATAGTTTATAATTAAACTTTTGTGCAGTGTTTTAACTAATTTGGTAGTTCTGCATATGGATGATGTGTTTAGAGATAGAGAGCGTCAAAACCGAGAAAGGGATAGATCTGATAGGAAAGTGTCTTTTGAAGTAAAGAGCATCACCTATCTAATTGTGAGCTTTGAACTCCAAGCTACCCTCTTATGCAAAGAAAATTCGTACATGTTTTTTTTGTTTTCTTTTTAACACACTTATCTCTACATTAGGGACTGTTTGATGTTTTACTGATATTTGTGATGATTATTTAGTGATAGAAGAACAATGTTCGATCTCTATCAAATAAGTGAGGCAAAAGTATTGCTTGCTTCACTAGATGAGAACTCCGAAGCATATATTGGCTTTTATCATTGATGAGAATTCACTTGCTTACGCCTTAGAGGTATATGTCCAGGACCTCTTTTATCATCTGTTTGCTACTCTATTAATACGCATCTGCTATTGAATTATTCACTGGGAATGAAGGCTTTGCCTTATTTGAGTTACTGATCATATTTGACTAAATTTGCCTCACTATATATATGTCCAGGACCTCACATATATATAGTGAGGCAAATTTACCTTGAGGCAAATCAAAGTTGCCACTAACAACTTTGGCATATCAAATAAGATTGGAGAAGGTGGTTTTGGTCCTGTTTACAAGGTATCAGTAATTTCTGTTTATTGTTAAAAGCAGAATTTTCTTGTTGGATTACGAAGGGGTTGAACTTTAACTATGTTTGATAAATGCAGGGCCTTCTATCAGATGACACTGCAATTGCTGTTAAGAAGCTTTCTGCCAAATCAAAAGCAAGGGAATCATGAATTTGTGAATGAGATTGGCATGATTTCTGCTCTGCAACACCCTTACCTTGTCAAGCTTTATGGATGTTGTATTGAAGGAAATGACTTGTTGCTTGTCTATTAGTACTTGGAAAATAATAGCATTGCTCGTGCTCTGTTTGGTAAGTGTTTCTCGTCTATAATTTTCTTATACCTAAACTTGTTTGGTTCATGCTTAGAGTCTGCAAAGATTCTATACCCACATAAGCACCCGGATTGCTGGAACTATGTGAGCCTCTATGCTTTACTTTATTTTCTTATACTTTGGAACAAATGGAAGCTTTCTCTACCCTTAATGCAGCTTTGTTATTTCAACTGTGTTGCATTTTAATCATTCAATGAAGAAAAGAAAAACCCTATTTCTATCAGATTTGTAGTATTATTACTATGTGTACGTTTACACTAGATCATATTTGACTGTATGACTTGGTAGAGGATATATGGCACCTGAATATGCAATGCGAGGTTATCTGACTGATAAAGCAGATGTTTATAGTTTCGGAATTGTTGTGTTGGAAAATAGTCAGTGGGAGGAGTAACACAACTTACCTCTCCGAGTAGCAGCTCATGTCTTTCTATAACAACAAGGCAAACTGCTAATTTTCAAGCCAAGATCCATCAAACGGTTCTCATTATTGTCTTTTATCTATTGCTTTATTAGACGATACATACCAAGTTTGATTTGAAGTTATTGATTCCACTGAGAAATTCGTGTAACATGTTTTAATCATCATTTAATGAAGGTGTACAACAGAAACATTCTGCTATGTAATGTTATCCCAGTAACATATAATAGTAATTCCCGCAGCAAAGCGCGGGCAAATGTTACTAGTATTTAAATTACATTTGAATTTCATGTTATTTGTGGATCAGCTTTCTAGTGCCAAATACTTGTTTTAAAATGACAGAACTGATGTCAGGAAAGAGATATTACATCAGATTAAAAACGAAAACCGATGTCAAGTAAGAGAAAATACATCAGTTACTAAACAAGAACTGATGTTAGAAAAGAGAATGTACATCAGTTACTAAATAAAAACTGATGTCAGAAAAGAGAATGAACATCAATTTGAGAACAAAAACCGATGTTAAAGAATAGAAAATACATCAGTTATTAAATAAGAATTGATGTCAACGAAGAGAAAATACATCAGTTCGAAAACAAAAACCGATGTCAATTGTTAATATGGACATCGATATCGACCAAGGAACCGATGTCCAACATAGGATTGGACATCGTTCTTCTTTAGGAACCGATGTGTAAAATATTATCAGACATCGTTTCTAAATCAATAATGATGTTAAAATGGATAATTGTGTTGTTAGACCTATATTTCATTAAGCATCTAATGTCAAAATATCAATAGCTAAACACACCAAAATGGTGATCACATTAACGTTTTTACATCGATTTTGAACCATAAACCGATGTCTCGTTGCAAACTAGACATCGGTTATGAACCGATGTCTTAGTTTTGGCGATCTTTAACATCGCCCACTAAGACATCAGATTTTTTTTTTTTAACATCAGTTGTGAACTGATGTCTATGAACTTATCCTAGTAGTGTGCCTACAAAATGCAGCAATAAGAAAAGGAAGGGGTGGAGGGAGAGAGAGAGCTATCAAGTGAAAGCTTTTTTATTTATTTATTTATTATTATTATTATTATTTATTGTTTTTAAGCTTAGTTGTATCAAGAGCAAAATAATATTGTGAATGTTCAAAAATTGATGGAGGTCTAACTACTGATTTTGGAGGTATATGAATAGAACACTAAAAAAAAAAAATTTATTGATGTTATTGGATGATGGGTATTATGGGAAAATTAGGGAGGTGTAAATAGCATATTGGTTATTTGTAAAAGTAAGTTGGAGGTAGAGGTGGTAAACGGGCCACTAAACATAAGCACGGCACGGGCCCGGCACGGCCCAAGCCCGTTAGTGGCCCGGCACGACCGGAGCACGTTAGAATAACGGGTCGGGCTGGGCCTAAGAATATTGGTCAGACCCGGCCCGGCCCTAGCCCGTAATGGGCCCGTCCCGGCCCGAGCACGACATATTGTGGGCCGGCCCGTTACAAACACAAAATTTCATTTTCTTTTTAAAAATATTAAAAAACTACAATGATGAGATTTGAATATGAGACATTTTTATTTAAAATCTCATGACAATTCCACCAATGCTTTCTTTTATATTGTTAAAATAATGAAACAAAACATTATATCCTTGTTTTGACATAAGTATTTTTTTGTAAATATTAAATATATGTTTATTAATAAAGACTAATCTCATAATAATACAACTATAGAATGAAGGAAAGAATAATAGATACTAAATCTTCATTATATTAATAAAGATTAATCTCATAATAATAATATACTAAAAACAATATATTTTGAGTTTTTTTTTTCTTTCTTTCTTATAGTGGAATATAAAAAATTATTAGAAATCTAATCTTAAAAGCTAAGATTAAAAAAAAAACGTTGTAGAACTTAATTTATTTTAATTTTCTAAATAGTTAAATAAAATTAATTTTTCTTCGTTCAAATTAAGATTTTAAAATCATGCTTTATAGTGGGTAGGCACGAGCACGGCCCGACACGATATGGGCTTGGGCCATGGGCCGGGTCGGGCTTAATGTTTATGTAAATGGGCCGGCACGAGCCCGGCACGATAATAAATGGGTCGGCCCAAGCACTGCACGAAGCACGACTAGGCCCGCTTAAAATGGGTAGGGCCGGGCCGAGCCGGCCCGTTTGCCACCTCTAGTTGGAGGTCTAAATACCAATTTTGAATGTATGAATAGAAGCTCCCATTTTCTATACGTATTCAAAAAAAAAAAATCTATACAGTTGTGCTCGATTGTTGTTAGATCTAAATCAAATGGTGGACAATATTGAGGTAAATAGAACCATTCTAAATTTCTATCTATCTCATTGTTCTCTACTATACTATTAAATTTAGATCCATGCCAACAATTGAACAGAACCTCATTATTCATTTTGTAAGTGGGCTGAGAATTTGGTGGTGTTCACTCATATGATCAAACACTTCATGTGATACATATACCCACATAAGAAACAGAATTTTAGAACTTAGAGACATCACATTACTAATTTATTTATTTATTTTTTTTTTATGCCACCCCATTGTAAACCCAAGGGGCTGAAAAAGATACATTAAACTAGATCTGATGAATAAGCCCATACATAAGGATAAACACATAGGAAATTCAATTTCCAATTGAATTCAATAGAGAGAAACACCAAGTTGAGAAAAACAGCATAGAGCCATCACAAACCGTTTGAAGCCGTCACAGGCCGCACCAAGTTAGGGATGGCAATGGGGCGGGTTGGGGATGGGGATCACAATACCATCCCCATCCCCGGGGTCATTTTCTACCCCCATCCCCGCCCCAATCCCCAATAAAAATATGTTGGGGATTCCCCGTCCCCATCCCCATTGGGGACTGAAGCCTCCAAACCCGCCCCAAATCCCCAATAAGAATTTAATAAATAAAATAATTATTTCTCATATTGTCTTTTTTAAAATCAAAATCTACAACAAATAAATTTAAAATATGATTAAATTCATAAATCATAATTCAGTGAATGCAAAAGTCAAAACACCATTAAAGTAAAACTGTAACAATTAAAGTAAAGTAGTAAATGTATATATTTGTGATTTATATTATATAAATTAAAAAATATATAAGTTAAATATATATATATATATATATATATTATTGGGGCGGGTTTGGGGATGGAGATCACAATACCATCCCCGCCCCATCCCCAATCTTAGATAGCGGGGATTGAGAATCCCCATCTCCATTCCCCATTTGTCCCCGAATTCTCTCCCCATTAGGGGCGGGTATCCAATGGAGCTCCGCCTCGCTGGGGATTTTTGCCATCCCTACACCAAGTTGTCATAATCCGCCGAGTAACTCCATAACCAAAATACCCCAAAAGACATATCTGAAAGAGGAAATGAAGAATCTAAAACCACACCTTAAACTAACTTTCTCTTCTTCACCAGCTAGAGATGCACCATCCTTGAAGGAGTCGTGGCCATTGAATGAGAACATAAGTTAAAAACAAAGAATTATTACAATGGAGAATAGTGGTTGTGAAACCCATGCGTGAGCAACCATATTTGTGTAAGTAATTTATTTTCACTTTTAAAAGGTAGCCATGAGAACTTTCATGGAAGCAATATGAGGTAGTGGACAAATGATATGAGGTGTTGGGTCATGGAGGGTAGAGATCTGAAAAAGTTTGGGTGAATTGATAAGGAAAAGACAAGAAATCAAGCAAGGAGTGATCAGATCGTCTATATATGAACGCCACATTGGGTGTGCAACCACCACGGAGGGTGTACAAGGGGCTAGGAATCATGGGTGAGGGTAGGGGGCATTTGGAAAGGAAGGAGGCAGAAAACATTGGATGTTGGTGGTAGGAGAGAATGTGGGTGGTGAGATTGGAGCTGATGGTGAACTCTCGTATGAAAGAAGGTGTTGAAAACTCAGATAAAGGGAAGCCCCATTTTTTTTTTTAACTACTAACGAGAATTAAGCGATATTAACTCCTCTGTTGTAGTCTGAGAGGGGTGTCGAGACACCCGCAAATCCTCGAGAGGAACCACTACAACCGGGAGCCCACCTCCCGTCCCTTGCCAGATATATTACTAATAAACAGCAACAATCAGATTACAGTAACGAGGGGTGGGGGACTAGGCCAAAACCACAACCAAGAAGAAACAATACGGAAGAAAAAAACAGCATTCTAGTAGGCTTGCTAGCCTGAACAATCAAACAAATAACAATGATCCAAACCAGCGAAGCAGAACGATAATCAACCCGAGCAGAAAAGTCACGACCATAATTCCTAACAAGAATATCTCATAGGGACAAGGTTGAGAGGATTTTTCAAGCAAACAGTTACCCCATGGGTTGTTTCTTCCATCTTGATATCTTCCTCATTCATTCCATCAGGCACTTTCCAATCAAAGCAGCACAACAATTTGGCAAGTACAAGCTCCATTGTCGTCGCTGCCATATAAATCCCTGGACAGATTCTTCGACCAGCTCCAAACGGCAAGAAGTCAAAGTGTTGCCCTTTAAAATCAACAGACCTATCATCAAATCTTTCCGGAATGAACTTTTCTGGGACGTTCCAAAATTCTGGATCTCGTGATATTGCCCAATCATTAACAAGGATTGTTGTTTTGGGGTCAACATCATAGCTGAGGACTTTGAAGTGGGACATGGTTTCTCTTGGAAGAAGTAGGGGACCTGATGGATGTAGTCGAAGTGTTTCTTTCACTATCATCTTGAGGTACTGCAGCTGCTCTGTATCAATTTCAGTGGCTTTTCCTTTATTTCCAATGCAGTTTCTAATTTCTTCCTGTGCTTTCTTCATCACTCTTATATTCGTAGCTAGCTCTGCCATTGCCCAAACCATGGCAGTTGCAGTGGTGTCTACTCCTCCTAAAAACAAATCCTGATTCACAAATACCATAGTAATTAACTAATTATTAAAATATTAAATCTACTAAAGTTGAACTAACATTCAACTCAAAATCCATCGGCAATATAACATGAAGATAACTTTTAACATAGACTCATAGAGTATGGCATGGATTGGTCCGACTAGAAAAACCATCATGCATATAACTATATATAGATCATTAGTGATAAAATCTCGTTCACATACTCAGTTAAACTCATTCCAACTTCCTCATTATTCTCTAATTTTAAATTAAAATAGAATACCTATTAAGTTCAGCTGACTAAAATATTTATTGAAAAGTATACATAGCTCTTAGTGATCAACATTAAAGGTTTCATAGTGTGATCTTGAGTTCAGTCTACTTATGAACAACTAGCTAATTGAGGCAAACAAGTAGATTCGATTTTTTTTTTTTTAGATAATCAAATAGATTCGATTGGGATGCCCAAGTTTTATATAGTACAAAGTGAGTTATATTGGGCATATGGTTTCAAATTGGATCTAATTATGACGCAAATACTTGTCCACACTAATACGATGTTTAAAACAAAATCATTTAGTTTTGGATTACACATGACAACATACGGACGATTCTATGTACCTAGCTAATCTTATTTCGTCATTAATTAAAAATTAAGAGGCCGTGATTTGAATTAGTTTGCAGCTTACCAAGAGAACTGCCTTGATGTTATTATGACCAAGCTGAGCAGCTCCAATCTCAGTTTGCTTCTTGACCATTTTAAGCAGCACATCAACTATATCTTCATGCTCCGGTAGTGTCCTCCCAGGCCTGAGATGATCATCAATCGCTTGCTGAAAAAAGCGATGAACTTCCCTGGAAACTCTGTCAAACTCTCTATGTTTACCGGAGATCCTGTCTATGATCCACCCGATACATGGAGGAAAGAAATCAGCTGCGCATGATGAGAAGCCTGTAAGCATATCTCGACTATCAAGAAGCACTCGAAGAAATCTTTCATGCTCCAAATCGCTCCCTTGGAAACTTGTCCCGAAAACAATCCTGAAAATTATACTGCTCATGAGAGCAAACAACTTCTCAGTAAGGTTAACAGGAGAAGATGAAGCTGATGCGTCAGAGATTGAATCAATCATCTTCACGACTTCTTCTTCTCTAATAGACCTATACGAGTCAACCCCTTTAACACTGAAAATCTCATGCACACATATCTTTCTTATCTCTCGCCAATATTCACCGTAAGGCGAAAATGCTATGTCTAGATAGTTAAATGTGAGTCTGCGAGATCCCAAGGAGGCCGGTCTACTGGAACAGTGGAGATCATTATCTTTCAAGGTCTGTTTTGCTGCTTCAGCTGAAGAGATTATGAGGGTCGGTCTTCGACCCATGTGTAAGAGCATGAGTGGTCCGTATTTCTGTGATAGTCTCCATAGGTTTTGATGAAGTGATGAACCAGATTGAGTAAACTGGTGGAGGTTGCCTATAATGGGAAGCTTAGGAGGGCTTGGTGGGAAGTGCTTTTGTGGCTTATTGATCTGCTTTCTCAGTAAAAGCAGTAGTAAAGGGAGAAGGAGGAGAAATGGAATCCATAAGATTAGTAGGACGGTGTTGTCAGCCATTAACGGAGCTTTAGTGATTACCTTGATGTTTCTTAATTTCTAAGTCGGTCTTGTATATATAAGAGCTGCTACTCCCAAGTCCTAACTGAGCAAGCACACCATCTGCATAATTCATAATTGAATTACTATTTTTTTTTGTCCAAATATGTGACCCACATATAAGTCTTGCGAATTTCACCTGGAAAATTGGAAATTATGAGTGGGTGAAAATTATTTGTAGTAACATTTTCTTGCAGTATCAAATCTGATTTCTTGTTGTGAAGACTTCTTAAATAACTGAGAAATGATGACTGTTACCAATGTTTTCAAATGCGAAAGCGAAGGCGAAAACGTCTTATTAGTGCCTCGCGAGGCGAGTGCCTCAAGGTGATGAGGCGACCGGTTTTCCCGCAAATATTATTATAATATATTACATTTATAAATTATATGCAAATACATAAAAATATAAACAAATAAATATATTATCAGATTATTGAATTGTACGAATTGTAGGTGGTCTACAAAAATGCAATAATAAGACTAAGACATATAACCCATATAGTACGAATTGTAGTGATGAACATGATAATTATAGATCCCTTCAGAGCTGCAAACTGTTTTTAATATAAGGAAATAATAAGGATGAATTCAACTGGATAACTGATCATATACTTCTCCATATTGATTATATCCATAAGCGTCATTGCCAAATTAATTGTTGCCTTCATAAGATTCATTTGAGGTCATAGCCAAATACTCCTCACTCATATTAGCTTTGAAGAGATTTCTCCTCGCACAGATTTGCATTTAGAGAATTACTTCTCACACATAATCACCTTGAGGGTATTTCTCCTCATTGGATTCGCCTTGAGGGGATTTCTTCTCACCCATATTCTCTTTGAGGAGATCTCCCCTCACACAGATTTGCATTTAGAGAATTACTTCTCACAAAGAATAACTTTGAGTGTATTTCTCCTCACCTGAACTCTCCTTAAGGGGATTTCTCCTCACCCAGATTTCCCTTGAGGAGATCTCTCTTCACACAGATTTGTGTTTAGAGAATTACTGAGTTTTTTCTATTTTATATTTTTTTATCAAATTTTACAAATATTTCTTCAATTTATTGTTGATATATTCTAAATATCTAATATATCGGAAATATTGAACGATGTCGGAGAAATTTTGGGAGAAACGATAGAAAATAAGATATTAACCCCTAAAATATATCAGTTCGTCGAAAAATAGAGATATCGGGCAATATATCAGAAATATCTGTAGATATTTCAATCCTAGGTCCCGCGGTCCCGCCTACCTTCAATTGTTGCTGCACCTCCATTTGATCTGACGAGTCCCACGCCAGCTACTTGCTTGTAGAGATCATCCAAGGATGTGTTGATGTTGTGAATCTTGCGTGCCATCTTGAGATGAAATACAAGAAGATTGTTCCAGAAGAAGCCGATTGATAAACTTCATATTGAGGATATCTTCTGCATTATAAGCTACGCTTATAAGTCTCTTCATCCACTCGGCCCTTGCCCGCAGATCCCTATCTTCAAGTTCGTGAGCAGCATCATGGATTATATTTCCAATTAGAGTTGAGGATTCTTTGAGCTTATTTAGCTCTTTGTGGAAACAACAGACAATTTCGAGTCTTAATTGATCAGTAGCAAGTAAAGCCACCTTATTCACTGCTCCTCCGGCGACGGGAGTAAGGACAGAAAGGATAAACATCTTTATGTGGTCTTCAGATGACCTCTAGTTTCTCACCCTGAATCTCAATCTCACTGGGGAACAGTAGTCACACAGGCTGAGAGAGTCCTCCACTAACCTTTTTGTTTATTTTAGTCTTTTACAATAAAAAATTACCTTTGCGTCTCCATCCTCTCTTTCTTAAAGATCTATGAGATCCATCGTTTCAAAAAACAAATAGACTTCCATGGACCAAGGTCCACCTGCACCTAGGCAAAAAAATCAGATATTTTGCCACCAAATGCCCTATTTTGCCCTTCATTTTGCCTATGGTCTACCTACACCTTGGTCCATATTAGAATTTTTCTTCAAAAAAAAGATCTATGAGATCCATTTGAGATTCATATGTAGTCACACGGACCGACAGTCCTTGTCCTGTTTTGAGGGAATAATGCGTGACACATGCGATAGCACCTAAGACAACCTAACACAATCTATCTCCATTAACCTTTCAATTTATTTTAGACCTTTGCAATAAAAAATAGCGTCTGTGTCTCCATCTTATCTTTCTGGAAACCAGATGAGATTCATTTGGAATCCCTCATCTAAAGTTTTAAATATCGGTATCTTCATATTTATCTGTATTTTGAAAAAAGGAGATATCAAAAATATCGGGGATGTATCAGGGATAGAGGAGAAAAATATATCGTTTTTGAAAAAAAAGTCAATTTATTAGAAACTTAGAATTACATATGAATGTTAACTTCATCTACATTCAAAAAGAGACTCTAGGCGGTTGAAAAGCCGCTCGCTGGTCTATGAAAATGCAATAATCAGACCAAGACATATGACCCATATAGTGCAAATTGTAGTGATGAACATGATAGTTATAGATATCTTTAGAGCTGCCGACTGTTTCCCCTCTAAGGGGATAATAAGGGTGAACCCAACTGGATGACTGATCATATACTTCTCCATATTGATTATATCCATAAGCATCATAACCAAATTGATTGTTGCCTTCATGAGATTCATTTGAGATCTCATTGTGCTCTGTGCTTAAACTGATAGAGTCAAAACTTAAGGCAATTGAAGAAATATCAGATGGGGTACTTTGATCATCAGTTTCACCTCTAGTTCTCCTTCCATATCGGGTCTTCTCTTGAGCACCATGACCAGCTGTTCTCACTCCGTGGTCTTCATCTTGGGTGGTATGATTAAAATTACCTTCATAGGTAAATTAGAATCTTCCATCCATAGAAGATTGTCCATATTCATATCTTTCACCTCCACCACATGATCTGCTTCCACCCTCTCCACCATCATCAAAACTATCTAGAGTTGCTGTAGCGAATTACTTCTCACCCAAAATCGCCTTGAGGTTATTTCTCCTCACCTAGATTTGCCTTGAGGGGATTTTTTTCCTCACCTATATTCGCCTTGAGGGGATTTTCTACTCACCTAGATTCACCTTGAGGGGATTTCTCTTCACTCAGATTTGCCTTGAGGAGATCTTTTTTCACACAAATTTTCATTTAGAGAATTACTGAGTTTTTTTTTTTTTTTTTTACCTCAAATTTTACAGATATTTCTTCACTTTATCAGGGATATATCGCAAATATCTAATATATCGGGGATATTTGACGTTGTCGGAGAAATTTCACAGAAACGGTAGAAGATAAGATATTTACCCCCAAAGATATATCGGTCCGTCAAAAAAATGAGATATCGGGAGATATATCAGAAATATCACAGATATTTAAAACCTTGCTCGCATCTACAACACCATACAATGATACAAACATAGTCCTATGAATTTTACAATTTATAGTTTTCAACCTCTAAAGCACATATTTGTAACATCTGGTCTGCTCTTTCTTTACCTTCTGCTCATGGTGGAAGAAACTATTATATCTAAAGGGCTTAATCGATTTCAATTTTCAAATTCTTTTGCCTCTCATGCCCATATGCCCATATCTAATTATCATGTGGATTCTTTGGACGTTTGCTTGAAATCGAAAGACTACACAACGATCAAGGATTTCATAGATTGAAAATGGAGAAGTATGCAAACTATCTATGTGATTTGTCAGTTTGATATTTGATCCATCTCCTTCGTGTGACTATAACTCTGGAAAATTAGTGGATCATGGATTGTGTATAATTCCACAACTACACGTGTTTGACTAGAGAGTAGTGACTTATGTTGCTGTTTAACTTGTCTTTTTTTTTTTTCCTCCACTCTTCTTTATCCTATGCCAATTTAGTATTTTTATTTATTAGGCTAAACCGACAATTTTTTTGTCCTAATTGTTTAACGTATGTTAAGGTGGCATAACACATGTCAATAATTGATTAAGACGGGGAAAGAGACACATAAATTGAGACAAAATTACGAAAGACTTGAACCTATGCCCATTTTTTGGTCGTTTGTTAAAAAACCTTGATGAGAGCTCTCGCTCTCTCCCCTTTGCGGCGGCTAACCCTAGGGTTTCGTCGTCTGATTTCCTTGGCCTGCGACTATGGCTCTCAAGGTCCTTAGCTGTCGAGTCCTTTGGATTCGAGAATCTCCTATTTTCAACCTTGGGGTTGCTGCATCCTAATCTCATCGTTTTGGCGATGGGATTCATTCCCTCCGAGATTGGGTCGTACCGCTGCTGCTCCTTGTTTCAGAGATGATGGTAGACGGCGCCTTGGTTTGGTATATCCAAACCAGATATGGGATCCAGGTTCTGTCATGGATAGAGGTGCTGATTTCAGATCCTCTATGATGGTGGCATTTCGATATGTGGGTGCCGATAGGTCGCGGCGGCAGTGGAAGGAGATCCTGCGTTCAGATCCTTTCCGGCGGTGGCCTTGGTTACAACTGCGGTCGAGTTCTTTGGGGCATACGGATAAGAGGATTGGCGTTTGGGCCCTCAGGTTGTTCCCGGATTATCTTTCTGGTGTCAGCTTGGCTTCATCAGACTTACGGCTAGGCCTGTAAATGGACCGGGTTTGGATCGGATCGACCTAAATCCAAATCCGTTTACTAAAAAAAAAATTCGATCCAAACCCGCTCCGTTAACCCGGCGGATCATTGATACCTCGATCCAAATCCGTATCCGTTGGATTAACGGATACCCGATCCGTTAATCCGATCCGTTTATAATTTCAAATATTTTTAAATTTTAAATAGTAATATTAAATTTATATCATGATACCTCATAAGATATTAATAAAATATTAAAATAATATGACCTACATGAAGAGTATCACCAAAAGTAAAATTACATTATATTTTATATTTTAAAAAAAGAATAATATATAATAAAAAATAATATTTTATTATTACGAAAACGGGTCGGATCATTAACGGATCGGATCGACCTAAATCCAAATCCGATCCGTTTATTAAACGGGTTAACGGATTCGGATCATTAACGGATCAACGGATCAAAATGTTCGATCCAAACCCGTCCAATAGTCACGGATCTGGAGCGGATCCAGATCAACATCCGGTCCATTTACAGGTCTACTTACGGCAGTGGGGTGGCTTGCTGGGGTGGCGACGCAGAGTTGGTTGGATGCCCAGACGCTTGGCTGTCCAGAGAAGGGCTTAAGCTAGCGTTCCCAAGGTTTTGGGTGCCCAGATTAGGATAAGTTGGGCCTGGGTCTTAGTCAAGTTTGCCTTGGTAGACTTGATTTTGGCTGCGGGCAGGATTTGGATCCTTATTTGGGACCCAGGTCGCTTTCAAATCTGGATCTTGAATCCGAGACAGCTGGTCATATTGATCTGGTATTGGTTCTGGTTCTTGGGAATTCGTTTGCTAATTTTGGAGTTTTTGACACACTCGGTTACTTTCGAACTCTCGATGAGTGAATTACCTCTCTTAAGTGATCATATCACTGGTTACAGTTACGGTTACGGTTACTACTATATTTTCACTGCTCTTGTGACATATGCAGTGCAACGATGGCGTTCGTCATCAAGTCACATCCTGGTTACCTTTCATTCTAGATGCGTCTGTGCATCTTATTATCCTTTATTGTTTTTCTATATTATAGATGTGTTTGTGCATCTTGCTATGCTTTATTATTTTTCTTTCGATACTTTTGCATCGCTCCATGTACTCTTTAATTTTATTTAATCATGTACTCTTTAATTTTATTTAATATAGCTTGTCGTAAAAAAAAAAAAAATTGCCCCTTTTTTTTTGTTTGTTTGTTTGTTTGGTTTTTTTTTTGGTTAAACTGACCTCTTTTTTATCCTAGTTGTTTAACTTATGGCATAACACATGTCAGTAATTGATTAAGATAAGATAAGAGAAAGAGAAATTGGGACAAAAGTATGAAAGACTTGAGTCCGTGAACTAAACAATAATTGATCGAGTAGAGGAAAGAGACAGAGAAATTGGGACAAAACTACAAAAGACTTGAACACATGAACTAAATAGTGGGCATGGAACCATGGTAAATGCTTTAGTGGATGCAATGGGTCTCCTACAAGAACGTTCAAGATGTGGAACTCTCACGTTCTACGTTCAAGCACTAGGTTGGTTTAGTGTTATTTATTGAATTATAAAAGTGATATAAAGGGGCTGCAATGCTATGTTGGTTTGTTCGGGCCCCTAGTGGATCAATCTCTGGATCTAGAAGCCTTTGGGATACAACGAACAATCTAAAAGGAGGGTGTCGAAAACAAAAAAAAATTTGGGTGGTCAGCATATGATTCTCATCTCACTTGTAGCTTTCTACATGATATTGACCCTTTATTGATGCTTTGTGTTGAGTCACAAATTACTTATGCAATTGTGCCCCATAATTATGAAAATTTATTTGTCTTCCATGCTATTTTACCCTTTTTAATCCATTTCCTTTTATTTGTAGGAAACCTTGCATTGAGAATAAAATGACTATTTGAGGCTTGAAATGCGAAGATTTGAAGTTAGGGGAAGAAGACACGGAGATTGGAGAAGAAAATTGCAAATCGACTTTTCCGGCGATTTTTCCGATGACTTTTCCGGCGAGCCACCACTCATGGAGAGTCATTTCTCCAACAAAGGAGGACCATGGTTGTGATAATCTCCAATCACTTGAAATTCAAATATCTCCATACACCTTGTCCTTTTGTCACCTTGCCAATTTGGGACCATTAGGGGGACAATAGTGTAAGAGCATCTCTTGCACACTTTGGGACCAAAGAGGACACACATAGCTGATTAAAGAGAGGCCAAAGATGAATTATTCAGAATTCTTGACTCCATTCAATCATCTTCATCCTATCCAAGATCAATTTTCTCTCTAGAGAAGACACCACCATTTCCACCACAAAAACCACCATTTCCACCACTACAACCTCCATTTCCTCCACCACTCAACACCACAACTCACCTTAGAGATTCCAAATTTCACTATTCTTATCAATGTCAAAAGCTTGGAGCAAGGAGAAGGAGGTGACTACCACCACATCATGTTCTTGGAGACCCATCTCCACCACCTCTTCCGGCATTATCAATAGTCACCATTTACTCCCTATCTCTTTATGTATTTGATGTTTAATAGAATGTTGAAGCTTGTGTATCTAGCTATGTGTGAGTAGTGAACTAGTTGGGGCTAGAGTTGAAAGCCCTGGCGAAACTTGCTTGTACTGAGGCTTTTGTTTATAAATTGATGCAAATTCATGTTGTCATTCTCACATGCTAAGTCAATAGTTGAATGCATTACTTAGACCTGATCAATTTGAGTTATGTGTTTGCCATGACATGAAGTTTTTCCTAGAGATTGATTACCTTTAGGCAAAAAGGGAGCATGAAAGCACACCATGTGTGCATGTGAGGGTAGTGAGTTAAAATCACCTAGAGATAGGATTGGTTCGCTTGCTTGGTTACCTAAACTCTAAGCTTTATGCATCTAGGGGCAAAGGATTGAGACATATCCGGTAATTGAATTTGCCTCTAGGTAGTTAGCTCTAGACTTATCCTGTTAGAGTTAATAAAATGAAAGGGGTTTAAGCCTTAGTAGTCATATCCGGATGCTAAGAGGGTAGTTGGACAATTAGCTTTGCATCATTCATATTCAATTGCTTTAGTGCTTGCAAGGGATGCAAAAGGTGAAACCCGATGCCCTAACTCCCATCCATTTGATAACAACTTGTTTTGTTTAGCTTAGTTTATATTACTTGCTTTCATTGTTTCAATTTGAATAGAAACCAATCTCAAAATCAAAATCAAATCTCTACACACCATCTTGCACATACTCACCATGAACTTTGGTTCACTTGTGAGCCTTTGTTTATGATTGTACATTTACATATATTCTTCTAGTTTTTCCTTAGGTTTTCCCTAGCTAGGAAAGAATTTACCAATGCTCGTGGGTTCGACATCCTTACTTAATTCCCTATTCTATAACTTGTATCTCTTGCACTTGAGGGTGGCTTTAATGCTAACAATTTGTAGGAATAATATCTTTAGTATATTAGAAATTAGGTTTTAAATACCAATATTGACTAAAATATATCAAATTCGTAAATGTCAGATTCTTAACGAAATTGAAGTTTCGAAACAATAATTGAAATTTCTAACAACAAGTTGACCTACAAATTATATCCACACTCATTCAAATACCTGAACTTTTCACCTATATCCAGTCCAGGAAAAGGTTTATAACTTTACAAACTTTAATGAATCTACATAATTTGCTATGTTTAAATGATAGATTTGCCGATATTTACATCAAATAGCTGCATTTAGAGTCTTAGACTCACTGAGTAAGCTTTCTCATAGAATGCCTCATCTCTTGCAGAGATTTCGGCCTTTTAGATGACTTTTAGGGAATTTTTATTTGATAGGTTGTTTATTGATATCTTAGATATATTGCTTATCTACCATCAATATATTGGTTAATTATAACTATAGCAAGAAAATTTGTAGGGTTTCAAGGAGGCTAGGGGCCAAGTCACAAACTATTGTGTCTTAAATATAATTAACTAGGATAACTTCCTGCATTGTGAAGTTGGTGTCTTCAGTAGTTTTTATGCATTTAGTTACATGCACACAAACTATGTGTGCTTCCGATTGTAATTGTTTACTTGGGGCCCTAATACGATTGCCTGGAATTTTTTTTCTTGCAGATACTGTTACAAGTCCAAGTACATAAAATTTCTTATGGGGAATTTTTCATGGTAAAAGTCATTGTCGAGCTATAATCAGCCCCTTCAAGTACTCATGTAATCAATTTAAAGACAATTCTAATCTAGCTAGCATGTTTTATATTTGAAAACCAGTTTAATTATATTATGATTTTGTAATATGAAGTTATTTAATTGATATAATTTACTACATGAATGCTTTTGTTTACTATGCTTGAATGAAAGGGTTTAATAGAAAGCATTGTATATTAGAAGTGTGAATGAAGCCATCTTTTACAATACGCTAAAGGGTCTTTTACGATACTCAAAAGAGTCTTTTTTGGCACACAAAATAAAAGTTGTAAAACATCTTTCATGATGTGCAAAAGAGTGTTTTACGAGGTGCAAAAAATATTTTTTACGGCGCACATTTTGTGTGCCACAAGAGAAATTTGTCTTTCACGACATGGTCTTTTACGACACGCTTCTTTGTGTCGTAAAGTTGTTTTTTACGGCACATTGTGTGTCTTAAAAGACCAATTTTGTTGTAGTGAACTCCCATACCTCGGCCTGACCGCATAAGATGGATCTCAAGAAATCATTGTTTTTTCTTTTTTTTTGGGGAGGGGGAGGGGTTCTTGACCCCTCTAAATACAGGTCCCCCTGTGTGTGTGTGTGTGTAAATATTGACCTATTTCAAATTTTCACCAAAAGTTTTCTTTTTTAAGTGAATCAAGCAATTTATTTAAAAAGTCTTACAAACATGAGAAATAGAATTGTAGGACTTATAGATGTCTCATTACTAACCCAAAACTTTTTTTTTGTTTTGGGTAATAGGGGGATCGTTTAAGTCAACCCATGGTAAGCCTAGAGGCTGGAAAAGATACATTAAACTAGATCTGATGAATAAGCCCATACTTAAGGATAAACACATAGGAAATTCAGTTTCCAATTGAATGCAATGGAGCTAGAAGGAAACTAAACCTAAAAAGTGATAATACCTAAATTAAAAGAAATACAGCATGGAGCCATCACAACTGTTTGAAGCTGTCAGAAGCTGCACCAAGTTGCCATAAGCCGCCGAGTAACTCTGTAACTGACATACCCCAAAAGACATATCTGAAATAGGGGATGGAGAATCTAAAACCACACCTTAAACCAACTTTCTCTTCTTCACCGGCCAGAGATGCACCATCCTTGAAGGAGTCGTGGCCATTGAATAAGGACATAAGTTAAAAGCAAAGAACTATTGAATGGAGAATGGTGGTTGTGAAACCCTTGCGTGAGCAACCATATTTTCTTAGGTATTTTATTTTCACTTTTATAAGGTAGCCAGGAGAACTTTCATGGAAGCTGAGGTAGTGGAGAAATGATATGAGGTGTTGGGTCATGGAGGGTAAAGATCTGAAATTTTTTGGTTAAATTGATAAGGAAAAGACAAGAAATCAAGCAAGGATGTTAGAACTTGTATGTTGGCATTCCCTTTATACAAAACTAGAGAGTTCTAGCTTAAGAGAGTGTGTGAACAGAATGATCGATCTTAATAATTGGAATTAAAGTTCAAGGCGTGTAACGCAAGACAAGATCCTACTGACTCGTATGGAAGTTTGTGGTAAGGTTCATTCATTACATTGTGCATGGTTGAGTTCCAGGATTGTTCGCTATGCTTCAATCCTAAGGTCGTCTGTTTAGTATTCCCTCTGTACGTTGTCTATGTGTCATGTGTTAAAGGAAAGTCATCAAGTTTTTAAGTCACTGATTTAGTCCTTTACTGATTAAAGCATGTATCTGTTTTATCTAGGATAAAAATCGTTTTGTTATCTTTTAGGAAATTAGATTCCTATTAGATATCAATCTACTTTAATTAGTCTTTATCACACCCTAATTGTTTTAGGGGAGTCCTCTCTTGATGCATATATAGGTTTTGCATTAGGTTTCATGTGTTGAGCTTTGCATAATTAAAAAGGGTTCTTGGTTTCAGAAGGCAAAGTGGGTTTTTGCTCATTAATTCATTTGTTCCATGTCTACGTGAATTAGTGAGTCAAGAATTCATACATCATCCATATCATTCTTATGTCTTGGAAGTCCTACGAGTTCAGTTAGGTTTCAAGCACAATCAAGATTTGAAGATCGACGAGTTGAGACGTGCGAAGCACAACTAGGGGTAGTAAGCAAATTGAGGTGAAGTAGTTCAACCGGCTAGAATGTGTATAGCTAGAGGTAACCGAGTCCAGAGTTATCCGAGAGGTTGTAAGACTACTTTGTAATTTAACTAACTATCACATAGTGTGTGCTTGAGCACTTGGCCTTTCGAGAGTTAAGGCCACGCAGTTGTTTACCTCACTTTGAGGATTTTTACTGCACAAACAGCTCCTGTGTTTTTGTTTGGTTCTTATCTGTGTGTTTGCTTGATACGTTGATTTATGCATTTATGCTTGTTCAATTTCTCATTGTATTGGGATAGCAATCTTATTACAATCCTTGAGATTAGTTTCGATTTTGTACGAACATCCTAGAGTATTGCCTATTCACCCACGGCCTTCTCATGTCATCGAGCTTCAACAACGGGACGCTCCGCTCGAGCGGCGGTGGGACGAACATCTGTCTCCTCGATGGGGGGGGCAGATGAGAGTGGTGAGGCATCTCCAGGATGCCCTATTGGTAGGAAGGTCGGACCTCCTTCGTCTTGGGGTCGACCGTGGTTTTCTTCTCTTTTAGGGCCGCCGCGAATATGCCCTCCAAGTAGTTCTCGAGACCAGCGTTGTCCATAGATTAGTTGAAGACCGCCCGGCAGAGCTTATTGCCAGGAACTGGATGTACACAGCCAACATCAAGTCAATCCAATAAGCAAAGTACAAAAACAACAAGGTATGCTCAGCAGTAACTACCTAGATCCCGAGTTAGGTTCAACGCCGCTAGCAACTCCAAACCGGTCAGTAGTCGCAAGTCGAGAAGATTCCGATTATCCCAGCAACCCTTAATCTTTGCCACGCGGCACTCTTCCTCTAGCATTAACAGGAAACGCAAACCCGCTACACAAACTAAGAAAAGGGGAAATATCAGTTTCGGGTATATCGGAAGATAGGGCAATACAAAAAAAAAAGAAAAAAAAAGAAGGAGAAAAGCAGCAAACAACGGCAACCTCGGATAGGTTGAAACTTAGACGTAATCCTATGGGAGGGTCCCTCTGGGTTCAAATCCACTTCGTACTCCCAACCCTCGGTCGCTATGCAATTGGTTGCCAGCCAGAAGGACATGGAGTTCGGAGGATTCTCGACCAATTGAGGCGCCCCGGTACGCCAACTCAGGTTCACTTAACCGCCACACCCTTTCCATCTCACGTACACCAACTCGAAGAAGTATAGAACCTCAGCCACGGTTGGACCTTCACAGCCGGACATCCTCCAGAGCATGTTCAACCCCATCAGAAGCTTCCACATGTTTGGACATATTTGTCCAAAGGCGAGGTTGAATGCTCATAGTAGTATTTGGAGGTTCGCCAACAGCGGAAACCTAACCCCCTGACGAAACATAACCTAGTACACGGCTGAGTACTCCGCTGACAGAGATGACGCGGGCTCGTTCCTTAGCAGTGCCCTTAGCTTCATTACCCCTAGAAGCTTAAATACCCTCTTTATTCTATTAATTGTTACTTGGGACATTGGGCCTACCACTTCATCTTCTGGCATCCCGTCCGACAACTTCCATGTCGACACGACGACGTTTTCATCACCGGGGTTACCACCCTCCTCATATGAACCGCTGGCCGCACTGTGACTGGCCAACTGCGCCTCTCGCAGTTGGCTGGCCGCGGTGTCCTCCCCGGCCAACGCAGCGGTCTCCGTTTGTTCCCCACCGCTTTGTGCATCTCCAACCATGGTCAAGTATATCGTTTGCAGCCGTTTGATGTCTAGCTGACCAGACAGTGAGGTTCTTACAGGGGCAGACAGACACAATGAGTAAATAAAAACCCTATCTGAACTGTTGAGCGACACGTCATACCTAGAATCCTCATTGCTCAAGATCTCTATGACATTAGCCATCACAAACACCCTAAAACCCTGATCAGTTAGTTCCAAATGGATCTAAACTACACCTATGTCATTTTCTATCCAAGAACACCATAAACACAAGTTCAAAGAAAACCCAGAAAGTACCAAAACAAGAAACAACGTATACCCCTCTAAACCCAGATTCGACCATCTAGCAAATTCAAAACCATCAAACCTTTGCCAAAAAGGCCAAAACCTACCCACAAGCCTTTCTAGACCCTCAAACACGTTATCACAACAAAGAACAAGAATACATTCAGACGAAAACATAAGTCCAAAACAATAGACAAAAGCAAAGTCAGAACACCAACCTGAAGTATGCGAGATTTGTGTGCTCGAAAAACGCCTGCTTCTGACTCTAGGATGGTACTCTCTCTTGAAAAATCAATGCCCCAATGATCAGCTACAAGACTCACCCCTTCAGACTCTCACAGAGCAAAGCTTGGAGACGACGACTCAAGTTTGAAGTTTTCACAAAGTGTCAAATCTCTCTAAGTTCGCCCATTTTTATGTCAACATCAGGCAAATCCGGGTCGTCCGCTAAAAAATGACATTACAAGGGAACCGTACACTTGCCCCACTATCGCAACCACTATCCGGGTTAATCAAGGCGTCGCCTCAGTTACAAAAGCAATATTAACTCGCATTAATGGCGAAGCGACAGGCATGCGGAGACAACGTGCACCTACACGCCAACCCAATACATAGCAGACATGTATCGAACTCTGTCAGACGAAACGTCTATCCATTTCAACCGTCGTAAATAGCCATATCAATCGACAAGCGAGACTGTCTCTGCTAAGCGCAACACCGCTAGCGTAACTTCTCCATTTTCATCATCCAGGCGAGACAGTCTCTGCAAAGGGCAACATCGCAAGCGAAACTTCTCCCTTTTCATCTTACAAGCGAGACAGTCTCCGCTAAGCACAAGACCGCTAGCAGAACTTCTCCCTTTTCATCTTACAAGCGAGACAGTCTCCGCTAAACGCAACACCGCTAGCAGAACTTCTCCATTTTTGTCTTGCAAGCGAGATACTCTCCGCTAAGCGCAACGCCGCTGGCAGAACTTCTCCCTTTCGTCTCGCAAGCAAAAAGGTCCCCACGGCACTTCTTTCCGCCTTTTCTCAGAGGAGGAACTTCCGCCGGCGGTGACTCCCGAGGCAACGCCTCATAATGACAACGACCGCCAAGCGGCGTTGCAGTCAACCTCTGTTTCTCTAGGACAAGTAAAGAGACATGTCAACACAGTCTTCGACCTCCTTGATCAGGCACGTTGACCCCCGCTACTGGAGTATGAAAGATTGGGCTCGCTACTCAACACCCGCTGCACAGCGCAGCTCCCTTAACAAATAATATACCTGCCAAACGGAGGTCTATCTTAGCCGGGGAGTGGGGGGCTCCCTGGGTGGCCTAGCAGGGGCCCACCCGAAAGGGTATAAAGCGTTTGCTCCAAACAAATCCAGGGTTGACAATGCACTGACGCTAATTATGCCTTTGCAAGACTAGCAGAACTAATGCTTCAAACTGCTAGGCAAGTTCCCAACCAAGATTGCCCTCCTTGACTGGGGACTTCAGGGACTTGTACTTACATGAGCATTTGCAAAGCATAATTAACTACAATAAGCCACGCTCATACTGCCGCCAGCGGCACCAATAGTTATCAACGGTGTGACCTACGGAAACACAGCTAAATAGGCTATCAGCGGCACCAATAATTATTGGTGACATAAAAATTTCACATAAATTTAAGAGAAATTTTGGACTAAATTTCGGTGTAAATTTTTAAATATATATTTTATGTATAGATATTTAGGAAATTAAGAATTTCGCGGAAATGTAAGAAAAAATTTCGGAAAGCTCCTGACGGAAATGATTTAGCATATTGATTTTGTTTCGGTACTTTAAAATTACGGAAATTTTGATGAAAATTGTAGCAGTTTCAGAGAAATTTGAAACCTTGATATTAATAATAAATAACAAAATTATGTAAATTTCATTATATCAAAATTCATGGTAAAATTCTATTCCTAATTAGTCAAATCAATTATTATTCGCTATATGAAGGAAAAGTAGTCAAACTAGTCCATATATAATTATATATCATGATTCATGCATATCATATATATATTTTCTTATTTGATTGGATTGATTTGAGTTTTCAATGAGTAAGACATCATTTTTTGTTTTTGGTTTTGGAATTTACATGTAAACTTTACACGTAGCACGTACAATAATTGGTTCCTTCAAGGCTTCTGTAGCTGGTTGTTAATGATGATCATGGATTATGAAAAAGGAAAGATTCCTACTTGATAAGGACAAATATTAATAGATATTAATGACTCTGCTATCCACCTGGTGAGGGTGACCTGCTGTCTATTAATATTAATAGATATTAATGACTCTGCTATCCACCTGGTGAGGGTGACCTGCTGTCTATTAAGAGCAAGTCCATCTGTAGTCAAGAAAAGGTAAAGTCGAGAAGTCTAGGCGTCAACCAGTCAAGTTACTATTCATTACCACTAGACATGGGTTTCCACCCGTTTTTTTCTTGACCAGTCAAGACTGTTCACTTTTTACTGTTCATCACCGACAGTTTTGACTGTTCACTACCGACACTTTTTCATAAAATGAGTGCAGCCAACACCGACAATTTTTCTTGAAATGAGTGAAGTCACCACCGACATCTTTGAATGGACCAGATCATTTGCATACTATTCAATCTAACGGTTATTGTTGATGTAATCTTATCTAAGATTTCGAATCAGATTACGTTGAATTAGGAGTGGACACGTGTCATCGACGTCTGATCACGTTTTTTGTGAAAATTGTAAATAAATAGAGCAACAGGCTGCTCACCATTGACACACAAGCTATGTTACGTCCCGAACCTAGAATTAACGATTTACTCACTATTTGGACGGTAATTGTCGAATACTTTCAATTTTTACTTTTTATCGATATTTTAGTGGCCCTAAAAGTTGAATTTTTGTTCAGGTCAAAATTTGAGAAAATGTTCTTCATGAAAGTTGTAGGGGACGTTAAACCGAGCGCGTGCCTATGTGGTATGTAAAAATCGGGGTTAGTATGTGAGAGTTATGGCCAAAAATGTAGAAGTTAATGTTCATGGTAATTTATATATATATATATATATATGGAAGTTACTATTGGTAGATTTCCATTTTCGGAAATTCTACCCAGCCGTGGTAACTCTCTCTTCTCCTTCCCCAGACCTTTCCTTCCTTTCGGCCCGATTTTTCTCCCTTCGATTTCTTCCCCCTCCGGCCGACCCACGACGAAATCCGGCTATCCCCAAGCTCGTCTCCTTCCCCTTGTCACATCTGTGGAGGTATTTTGTAGAGATTTGGCCGGAGGAGCTTGATTTTGAGCGGGGAAGGTTACTGTAGCAGTTCGCCATTATTGTCGATTTCCGGCGATTCCGGCCATCTCCGGTCACCAAACCAGCGTCGAAGGCTCGGTTTTCGACGGAGATCATTTCCCCTAAGGTCTTGCTTTCCAATTCGCTGTGTAGGGGCCGAATCGACAACCTAGGGTTCTTGAATTTCTGGGTTATCTTCGCCGGCCGAATTCGACCATTTCCAGGTAAAATTTGGATGTGTTGTAGTTGAGAAAATTAATCAGTGGGTTGAGTTGTTGCTATACATGGAATTTGGTAGCCGGTGGTGGAGGTTGGTACCGGCGCGTGAGACTGTATTTGGCCGGACTTTGACTTCTGTTGTTGAGATAATTAGTCAATTATACGTTTAGTTTCGTAATTGCAGCTTTGGGATAGAATTGGAGATGGAGTGAGTATGGATTTTGATGTTGTTCAAAGGTGGAATTTGTTAATTGAATTACGAGGAATCCATCCATCAGATTTCCTTGATTCGGCCCTAAAGCCCATATATTAAGGGATTGACATTAGTGAAGAAGATTGGGATGTTTTGGGCATATAAAGATAATGTTAGGGTTTGGTTTTACTTATCGTAATTTAGTTTCCATCCTGTAATTATGGGTTTACGAACGTTATATTGTACAGGACGTGAGGAGGATTCCCTCGAGGAGGGTTCGGATCGACGGCAGGCTTAGTCGTACACTGTGAGTGGACTTTTGTTTTCAAATGAATGATGCATGCATTTATTTATTACTGTATGCTCTATTTAATTGACATAATACATTTCGAGCATATGATTTATTTTCGAAGATCGATTTCGCTTTATTCCATATAATCACTTTCAATAGTGATTTGTTTCCGAAGTTGGTTATGATTTATAATCCTATTCGACGAATTATTATTTCCGATGTAATTTCTAGATTTATACTATTTATATTCTATTTATATTCGTCGATTTGAGATTTTTTTTTCGAAATGAGTTTTGATGGAGTAAATCTTCATGTTTATTTATCGATTTTCGATTTTGGCATTGGGAATGCCTCATTGACAATCTACGTATTCCTTTAGCGTGTGGGACACGCTGTTAATTTATACGACTTTACGAGAATTTTCGGGTACGGTTGGGAATCGTACCCGTGTTTTCTTAATTCGTGGGACATGGGGAAGCCTTAAGGATTTATTGGATTTTAATGGTTTTTACCCACCATACCTGGGTCACTATATTTT
This sequence comes from Rosa lucieae, assembly GCA_024704745.1. Lineage (NCBI taxonomy): Eukaryota > Viridiplantae > Streptophyta > Magnoliopsida > Rosales > Rosaceae > Rosa > Rosa lucieae. The sequence goes on from CM045495.1 coordinate 41,973,664, forward strand.
ATTGCTAGCTAGCCTATTAGTACTCCTCCCTGCTTACTATGTGTTTATGGGTGAGTAAGAGCAGAGCATGGGATGCTCCAGAGTGTGGGACACTCCGACCCGAGCCTGGGAGGCTCCCTTCTTTCGTATGGTGAAATTTCTTCCCCATATTTTATCGTTACTGACTAGCGGGGCTAGTCCGATTTCTTTTAGCCAGCGGGGCTGGTATGTTTTTCAAGAGTTTTTGAATTTAAAGAAATAAGTTTTATAAACGTTGCATGCATCGAGATATTATCAATATAAATCTGTGGGAAAGTATAAACTGTTCTTCCGTTATGCTTATTTATTTTGTCCACTCACGCTAACGTTTTTATGTACTTTCCCCCTGGGCCCTTTGGTTTCAATTGCCCAGATCGCAGCGTTGCTGACCGGCTTAGGAGTGGAGGCTAGCACCACCTTTGCCATCTATCCTCGGTAGGTTATTTATTAACCTACTTTATGTATCATATTTCTAGTGTGTTCTCTAGATTGCTCTGATTACCTTAAAAAGTTGGATTTATACATTTGTATAATTATGAGTGTATGGGAGTTGTATAATATTGGACGAAGTTGAAAGATTTGGTTTTCTGGGTTGTAATTTATATAAGTGGATATGTTTGTGTAGTACGATGTTTATATTTGGAATTTGCGGATTGTTGCTAGGAAGCATGGTGGCTTCAAGCATAGAAATTTATATTACTTAGAAATGTTTTCAGCAGGTTTAGGGTTGTCCACTTTTAGGGGAAGTTCTGTCGAATTTTTCCAAAAAAGTGCGCCCCGCAGGTCCATCTTGGAGTTAAGAGGGCAATTCCGGGGTGGGTCCTGACAGTTGGTATCAGAGCCAGGTTTTTCGTTTCCTGTCAATTATACTACTTTATATATTTGAGGACGTCTACCATCTCCAGATCAGGTTTTTCGCAAATCTCCTTTTTTATATCTCCAGATCCAACACATTTCCTCTCATTCCCTCATTTCAATAAAGAGATTGTTCGCTAAGTATCGACAATCTCAAGATGAAGATCATGAAGAGATGTGTAATACTAATGCTCTTGTGGTAGCAGCAGTCGCTGAAACTGAAGCTTCCTCTCAAACATGACGAGGGATGTGATGCCCCGGAAATTCGTATTTATTTTCCAACGATTTTCTGGAATTAATTTTATGTTTATTGGACGGTTTCGTGGCTCGTGGACGGAGCGGAAGTGTTTCGGATGAATTTTTATTCAAAAAGTATGGTTTTAGGGGGGTTGCAAAGGTTGACTTTTTATACGTTGGTTTTCTCCGAAAACTTCCTTCACGAAAGTTGTAGAGAGCATCGATACGAGTTCGTGGACATGTGGAACACGAAAATCAGAGTTCATATGAAGAAGTTATGGCCATTGGAAAAGTTTCCATTTTGGTTAAATAGCAAAAAAATCCGAAAATATCAGAATTTCTGTTTTTGGAAAGTTTTTCTCTCTCCTCTCTCCCGAGCCCAGTTTCGCCCCCTTCCCTTCGTCGGCTGATTTCTTCACCGTCCCGCCACCAATCAGCGCGATTCCAAAGGGAATCCTGCTCTCCTCAGTCCCCTCTACACGTCTGTGGTGGTGATTTGTCGTGGGAAGCACCGTACACGACGATACAAGGCCGAGAAGTTGCACGGTGGGGCTGCAAATCGCCTCAAATCGCCGGCCTTGGTTCTCCCAGCTCCGGTCACTATAGTTCGAGTTCTTTGAGGGCTTTTCTAGCTCAGAGGAAGTAGAAGCTACACCCAAGAAGGCTTGCAGCGATTTGATCTGTCGTGATCGAATTTTGGAGTTTTTGAAACTAGGGTTTTTCGAATCCTTCGGCTTGTGAGGTAAAATTCTACTTTTTGGCTCATAATCTGATTATGGTGTAGTTATGAAAGTTCCAATCAGAGTTGAGATGAAGAACTTTGATGTTGGAAGTTTTGTCAAATTATGACTTTGATTTTGTGGCGGTGCCGCCACTGTGGTGGTGGTTTCCAGGGGTTTCCGGCCACCTCTGGGGTAGTTTCTGCTCCTCAGTGCGATCTACTAGTTGATACGAGCATTTCGATATATAGTTTGTAATTTTTGGAAATCGTATGAGCATGTTATGATTTTCCAAGTTTTAGGGTTTTCGGTTCGATCGGTTTTCTATCCGTAAGGATTCGGCTGTCCTCCATACCATCATAACAGACAACGGATCACAGTTCAACAACGAGGATATCATATCTTTCACCTCCAACTTGGGCACTAAGATGAGCTTTGCATCTTTGGCTCATCCCCAAACCAACGGACGAGTTGAAGCGGCAAACAAGATAATCAAGAAATTGCTGAAAAAGAAACTGGATGACGCTAAGGGTTTATGGGCAGAGAAGCTCCCAGAGGTTCTATGGGCCATTATGACAACCCCAACATCCACTAACGGTGAAACACCGTTCTGCATGATGTTCGGGAATGAGGCTGTCCTACCCATCGAGGTCACCCAACCTACCGCTAGGGTCGAGGGCTATTGTTCTGAGACCAACACTGAAGGCAACGACCTCGGCAAGGATCTCCTTGAGGAAAAACGCAACAAGGCCGACTTGAACAATCTACAAAACAAATAGCGGGTATCGCATTTCTACAACGCCAGAGTCAAAGCCCTGAACCTCCAACTTGGGGACTGGGTAGTGAAGGAAGTCATTCCACCGCCAATGGCACTCCGTCCCACTTGGGAAGGACCATATAAAATAATAGAAGTCGTCGGCCCCGGCACTTTCCACTTAATGGACAAGGATGGCGTCACAATAACCCACCCTTGGAATACCGAACACCTCCGGTATTACTACAAGTAATTATACCGCTAACCCAGGAGCATCTTGACTTATCTAAATTTTTGTACAATATTTAGCTAAGGGAAGCAACCCAACGGGTACTCGCCCTCTTTTGTAACACGCTGATCTCTCAATTATCAATGAAGAGATGAATTATTCAAACCATTGTTCTTCATAGCACAAGTTAACTGGCAAAGCCAACAACATTCAGCAGACCACGTCCGCTACATCGTGCGCTTGGAACAATTTTAATTCCCTTAATGTTTCATTTATTAATAAAAACATAAGTCAAAGTTCCAGCTGTATACTAACATCCAAACAACACAAAAGTATTATCAGCGGCAAACCCACACTTAGACAAAATTCAAGAAAGAAACAACATCATTTCATTGAAGGCTCAGTATTCCATTACAAGTTAAAAAAATGCCTCAGCGGCGATACAAAAAATAAATAAATAAATAACCTAAGTCTCCTGAGACTTTCCTTGAGGGGCTACACAACGGTCACCATCCACCTGCGCCGATGGTACCACTGAGCAGCTCGTCTAATAAGAGCCAGGGGCTGTAGGGCTCGGAGTGATCATCGTCCCATCCTCGCGGGTGTTGGCTACCATTAATTGAGTATGAGAAGTGTAGAGGCCGTCGGCACAGGCGACTGCTGAGAGCCTTTGCCAGTCCGCTGGATGGACTCATCGCTCCCAGACCTAACGCATTCGGGCTGCAACGCGCCAGGTCCACCTTCGGCGCTCAGCGGCTCATCTTGCTCCGCCTGCATCTGGGCAACCTTCTCCAAGTCGATCACCCCCTTCTCATTGAGCTTCTCGAAGTTGGCATTAGCACCGGCTATAGCAGCCTTCGTCAACTCATCCTTGTAGTCCTTCGACCGCGTAAAAGCCTCAACAGTAGCAGCAGCCAACTTCTCCTTCTTTGCCTCCCAGCTCTCGGCCCGATGCTGTAGATGCTTTACCTCTTTCGAGCGAGCGACAGCCTCCCACTGAACAATATCCAAACTTTTCATCTTGGCCGACAATTGTTCCTTAACGCGGACAATCTCTTCCTGCAGCTTCGCCACCTCAGCATTGTGCTGCACGACCCACCCAATGGCAACATCCATCTTTTCTCGCGCGTCCACCAAGTCCACTTCCTCCTTGGATAGCTGCTGCTCACAATCCTGGCGTTGCTTCTTCACACCTGTCAACTCCCTCTTCATATTGTCAACCTCGACGCATAGCTCTACCTCAATGGAGGATGGTTTGGAGACCGCCAGGAATAACTTGTTCATCCTAACAAAAAGATAGCCGAAGGCTGAGTAGAACGGTGACCATTGCAGCGGAGTGTCCCGCAAGGTGTCGTCCATACCACCAAACCCCAGCCACTAGCAGATGCAGAAGAGCAGCTCCCGCTAGCTGTTGGTGAGGAACTAGGCATAGAAGGCGAAGGAGTCGAGGTTATCGAATGGCACCTCCCTGCCAGCTTCGGCAACAATAGCCTTCCCATCCTTCCGGGCTTTCTTGTGCTATTGCCACAGGGACAACGGCATGTTGTCCACCACATCCTCTTCTTCCTCATCGTCATTTTGTCGCCCCTTCCTCTACAGAGTGGCAATCGGGACGACGACAGCGGTGGTCGGTCCCATCGACGTGTGCGACTCCAGGCCCGGTATGGTAACAGCCTTGCCACTGCCAGGATCCTTCAGTGACCTTGACTTTTCCTTTTGTGCCACACGGGGAGCATCGGCAGGCCTCTCCGCGGCCTTCTCATGTCATTGAGCTTCAGCCACGGGGCGCTCCGCTCGAGCGGCGGTGGGACGAACATCTGTCTCCTCGATGGGAGGGAGATGAGAGTGGTGAGGCATCTCCAGGATGCCCTATTGGTAGGAAGGTCGGACCTCCTTCGTCTTGGGGTCGACCGTGGTTTTCTTCACTTTTAGGGCCGCCGTTAATATGCCCTCCAAGTAGTTGTCGAGACCAGCGTTGTCCATAGATTTGTTGAAGGCCGCCCGGCTGAGCTTATTGCCAGGAACCAGATGTACACAGCCAACATCAAGTCAATCCAATAAGCAAAGTACAAAAACAACAAGGTATGCTCAGTAGTAACTACCTGGATCCCGAGTTAGGTTCAACGCCGCTAGCAACTTCCAACCGGTCAGTAGTCGTAAGTCGAGAAGATTCTGATTATCCCAGCAACCCTTAATCTTTGCCACACGGCACTCTTCCCCTAGCATTAACAGGAAACGTAACCCCGCTACACAAACCAAGAAAAGGGGAAATGTTAGTTTTGGGTATATCGGAAGATAGGGCAATACAAAAAAAAAAAAAAAAAGGAGAAAAGCAGCAAACAACGGCAACCTCGGATAGGTTGAAACTTAGACGTAATCCTATGGGAGGGTCCCTCTGGGTTCAAACCCACGTCGTACTCCCAACCCTCGGTCGCAATGCAATAGGTTGCCAGCCAGAAGGACATGGAGTTCGGAGGATTCTCGACCAATTGAGGCGCCCCTGTACGCAGACTCAGGTTCACTTAACCGCCACACCCTTTCCATCTCACGTACACCAACTCGTAGAAGTATAGAACCTCAGCCACGGTCGGACCTTCACAGCCGGACATCCTCCATAGCATGTTCAACCCCATCAGAAGCTTCCACATGTTTGGACATATTTGTCCAAAGGCGAGGTTGAATGCGCATAGTAGTATTTGGAGGTTCGCCAACAGCGGAAACCTAACCCCCTGACGAAACATAACCTAGTACACGGCCGAGTACTCCGCTGGTAGAGATGACGCGGGCTCGTTCCTTAGCGGTGTCCTTAGCTTCGTTACCCCTAGAAGCTTAAATACCCTCTTTATTCTATTAATTGTTACTTGGGACATTGGGCCTACCACTTCGTCTTCTGGCATCCCGTCCTACAACTTCCATGTCGACACGACGACGTTTTCATCACCGGAGTTACCACCCTCCTCATATGAACCGCTGGCCGCACTGTGACTGGCCAACTGCTCCTCTCGCAGTTGGCTGGCCGCGGTGTCCTCCCCGGCCAACGCAGCGGTCTCCGTTTGTTCCCCACCGCTTTGTGCATCTCCAACCATGGTCAAATATATCGTTTGCAGCCGTTAGATGTCTAGCTGATCAGACAGTGAGGTTCTTACAGGGGCAGACAGACACAATGAGTAAATAAAAACCCTATCTGAACTGTTGAGCGACACGTCATACCCAGAATCCTCATTGCTCAAGATCTCTATGACGTTAGCCATCACAAACACCCTAAAACCCTGATCAGTTAGTTCCAAATGGATCTAAACTACACCTATGTCATTTTCTATCCAAGAACACCACAAACACAAGGTCAAAGAAAACCCAGAAAGTACCAAAACAAGAAACAACGTATACCCCTCTAAACCCAGATTCGACCATCTAGCAAATTCAAAACCATCAAACCTTTGCCAAAAAGGCCAAAACCTACCCACAAGCCTTTCTAGACCCTCAAACACGTTATCACAACAAAGAACAAGAATACATTCAGACGAAAACATATCCAGAAGTCCAAAACAATAGACAAAAGCAAAGTCAGAACACCAACCTGAAGTATGCGAGATTTGTGTGCTCGAAAAACGCCTGCTTCTGACTCTAGGATGGTACTCTCTCTTGAAAAATCAATGCCCCAATGATCAGCTACAAGACTCACCCCTTCAGACTCTCACAGAGCAAAGCTTGGAGACGACGACTCAAGTTTGAAGTTTTCACAAAGTGTCAAATCTATCTAAGTTCGCCCATTTTTATGTCAACATCAGGCAAATCCGGGCCGTCCGCTAAAAAATGACATTACAGGGGAACCGTACACTTGCCCCACTATCGCAACCACTATCCGGGTTAATCAAGGCGTCGCCTCAGTTACAAAAGCAATATTAACTCGCATTAATGGCGAAGCGACAGGCATGCGGAGACAACGTGCACCTACACGTCAACCCAATACATAGCAGACATGTATCGAACTCTGTCAGACGAAACGTCTATCCATTTCAATCGTCGTAAATAGCCATATCAATCGACAAGCGAGACTGTCTCCGCTAAGCGCAACACCGCTAGCGGAACTTCTCCATTTTCATCATCCAGGCGAGACAGTCTCTGCAAAGGGCAACACCGCAAGCGAAACTTCTCCCTTTTCATCTTGCAAGCGAGACAGTCTCCGCTAAGCACAAGACCGCTAGCGGAACTTCTCCCTTTTCATCTTACAAGCGAGACAATCTCCGCTAAACGCAACACCGCTAGCAGAACTTCTCCATTTTTGTCTTGCAAGCGAGATACTCTCCGCTAAGCGCAACACCGCTGGCAGAACTTCTCCCTTTCGTCTTGCAAGCAAAAAGGTCCCCACGACACTTCTTTCCGCCTTCTCTCAGAGGAGGAACTTCCGCCAGCGGTGACTCCCGAGGCAACGCCTCATAATGACAACGACTGCTATGCGGCATTGCAGTCAACCTCTGTTCCTCTAGGACAAGTAAAGAGACATGTCAACACAATCTTCGACCGCCCTGATCAGGCACGTTGACCCCCGCTACTCAAGTATGAAAGATTGGGCTAGCTACCAACCACCTGCTGCATAGCTCAGCTCCCTTAACAAATAATATACCTGCCAAACGGAGGTCTATCTTAGCCGGGGAGTGGGGGACTCCCTGGGTGGCCTAGCAAGGGCCCACCCGAAAGGGTATAAAGCCTTTGCTCCAAACAAATCCAAGGTTGACAATGCACTGACGCTAATTATGCCTTTGCAAGACTAGCAGAACTAACGCTTGAAACTGCTAGGCAAGTCCCCAACCAAGATTGCCCTCCTTGACTGGGGACTTGGGGGACTTGTACATACATGAGCATTTGTAAAGCATAATTAACTACAATAAGCCACGCTCATACTGCCGCCAGCGGCACCAATAGTTATCAACGGTGTGACCTACGGAAACATAGCTAAATAGGCTATTACCCGAGATCACCGCTGACGCGCCGCGCCGCGCCAATATCACCTCCCTGAAGCATCAGAAGCTGGGAATTGAAGCATCAGTCCCACATCGAAAACAAGGAAGAGATCAGTCTCTTCCCCACCTATAAAAGGTCCACTCCTCTCTCCTCATTAATTACGCATTTACTACTTACCTAACGTTATTCTGTCAACACAAATACATTGACTGACTTAGGCATCGGAGAAGAGAAGACCACCAACCGCAGCCTCCCTCTGACACCCTTTGTATTTCATTTAACAGATAGCGGAAGCAGCAAGAATATCACTAGTAACGGTCCGCCCCTCGGACCAACGTTAACCAAGGATCAGCTACCGCTCAATTCTAGACATTAACAAGGAGTATGACGTAATACCAAAACCCCGAAAATGAAAATGAACGAGTACAACAAAAAGAATATAAAAGCTATTGCAATGTGGTTCGATCTAGCTGGTTGAACTGCTTCCATTTAATATCATACAATACTGTTCTCAAATACATGAATTTTGGAAATTATTGTTGTACTTCATCACATGGGTATTGTATGTGTGTTGATCTCTTTATTGTGAAATTACTTAATATGGTGTTTCATTTTATGAAGCATACAACATTTGAGACGAAGCAAAAAAGGAATTATGTTGTTGTTGCAGCATTCAACTTTGTAGCAGATAAAAATTAAAAAGTTTTGTGTTGTATTCAATTTTTTTTTTGGACGTGTTGTATTCGACTTGATTGCAAAAAAAAAAATCAAAATCAAAATTTCATATTTCTTCATGAAAGTCTGAAGTAAAAAAATCATTATTGGTGACATATAAATTTCACATAAATTTAAGAGAAATTTTGGACTAAATTTCGGTGTAAATTTTTAAATATATATTTTATGTATAGATATTTAGGAAATTAAGAATTTCGCGGAAATGTAAGAAAAAATTTCGGAAAGCTCCTGACGGATATGATATATCATATTGATTTCGTTTCGGTACTTTAAAATTACGGAAATTTTGATGAAAATTTTAGCAGTTTCAGAGAAATTTGAGACCTTGATATTAATAATAAATAACAAAATTATGTAAATTTCATTATATCAAAATTCATGGTAAAATTCTATTCCTAATTAGTCAGATCAATTATTATTCGCTATATGAAGGAAAAGTAGTCAAACTAGTCCATATATAATTATATATCATGATTCATGCATATTTTCTTATTTGATTGGATTGATATGAGTTTTCGATGAGTAAGACGTCATTTTTTGTTTTTGGTTTTGGAATTTACATGTAAACTTTACATGTAGCACGTACAATAATTGGTTCCTTCAAGGCTTCTGTAGCTGGTTGTTAATGATGATCATGGATTATGAAAAAGGAAAGATTCCTACTTGATAAGGACAAATATTAATAGATATTAATGACTCTGCTATCCACCTGGTGAGGGTGACCTGCTGTCTATTAAGAGCAAGTCCACCCGTAGTCAAGAAAAGGCAAAGTCGATAAGTCTAGGCGTTGACCAGTCAAGTTACTATTCATGGGTTTCCACCCGTTTTTTTCTTGACCGGTCAAGACTGTTCAAACACTTCTACTGTTCATCATGTATTTTAACTGTTAGAAAATACTGTTCACTTTTTACTGTTCATACCGACACTTTTTACTGTTCACCACAGGCACTTTTTGATAAAATGAGTGCAGCCAACACCGACAATTTTTCTTGAAATGAGTGAAGTCACCACCGACATCTTTAAATGGACCAGATCATTTGCATACTATTCAATCTAACGGTTATTGTTGATGTAATCTTATCTAAGATTTCGAATCAAATGACGTTGAATCAGGAGTGGACACGTGTCCTCGACGTCTGATCACGTTTTTTGTGAAAATTGTAAATAAATAGAGCAACAGGCAGCTCACCATTCACACACAAGCTATCTTCGCAAATCTCCTTTTTCATATCTCTAGATCCAACACATCTTCCCTCATTTCAATGAAGAGATTTGTCACGCCCCCAAATCCAAGGCCAATATTGTACTGAAATATGGCTCGTGAATTTGTGACGTGAGTCAAAACAAATAAAATTTTCTTCTTGAATAAATCAACAGGAAGTAAAAGAAATTATATACATGTTTGAATAGTACTTTTATTAGAAAACAAAAATCGGTAATATATTTACATAACCAAAGTTAAGCAAAATTCAAATCAGTACAGGTATTCGCTAGAAATAGTAGTAGAAAAACATTATTTTATCTAGTAGGTTCATCCCATTTCCCCAAGCATCTACTCAATACCTGAAAACAAGAAGGTGTAGCATCATGAGCAACACAAGCCCAGTAAGTACACAACTTACATTCTTATATTAATGTGTCTTATAAGAAATCAAAACTGAACAACCAATTAAAATGTACCAAGAACCATTTATATGTTCATACGAATTCTTAAATATGTATATGTATACACACAATACACACACACACACACATATATACAAATATATTCATTCCTGTGAATGGTTTATGAGACTGGTAATAAATCACTTAATCACATCTCCTTATTGAACTAACAAATATTGCAGCATTAATATGTGCAATAAACTTTAAGCAATACATGCTTGATTCTCTTTTCACTTAGCACCATAACATATTAATAATATATATATCGCAGACATATATTTGATCAAAATAATATAAGTACACTTCTCTTCTTAGTGAATTTTTGGATTAACTGGTAACAAATCATAAATCCACGTGTTAGGGTCCATAATACCAAAGCACGGGAATCCACATGCTAGGGTCCATAATACCAAAGCATGGGTAAGCCGCAGCATACCGAGGATACTACCAAAGTATGTATACTCAAAATAAGCACTCTTCCTAAGAGTATAATAGTGCACTATCTGAAGGGACTAGGGCCCACAGCTTAACTTCCACATAACACCAAAACACATTTACCAGTAATTCACTTAAGCACGGGGTAGTAGATAACACTTGGCTTCACAATTGTACTTCTCAGACATAATCAAATTCACAAAATACAATCTTTATGAATTATAGATCGTAATATATGTATATGTACACACACATATAGATACATATACTTATGAATAATCTCATATGAAAACATGTGTAACATAATTGTATAACACAAATAAGTAAATTCACTAGCAAACAACATAATTAAAAAGAAGCTTATACATAATTGAAATCAAGTAAAATAGGTAATAATAAAGCACAAGCATTAAATAAGTAACTATAAACAATTTAACAAAATAATATTATATTTAGTATTTCAGTCCTAATGTCCAAATCCATTGAAGTTCATCAACCATGTTCATGTTTCTCCGATTAGAGTCATCAAACTTCAAGATGTGTTATGTTGTCCATCACAAGTCCAAATTAGTCAAATGAGTATACCAATTCAAAGGGTTTTTCACAAGGAATGCAATGGAATAAGTCATGTAGTCCAGATCAGAGTGATATAATCCAGAAATGGTGAAGAACCATAACAGTGCAGAAACCGATATTTTTGATACTGTCCTTTGATGTCTAAGTAATTACGTACTGTGTATTTTACCATTATTTCTCAAACTCTCCAGATCAGAAGTAGAGGTCCTAAGCTTCAAATTGATGTAAAGTTTGTAGAAAATTGATAAGAAATGAGGGAGATATGAATTTTTGAAGTTGTGATGGTTGTATGAGGTTTCCAGCGAGTTTAAAAGTTGAAAACTTTGATTAACCATAACTTCTTCATTTCTTAACCTTTTTTAGTGATTCAAAAGCCTAAATTGAAGAAATTTTGAAGGGGAATTTAATACTGTAATTATTTTTGACAAAACAGATTTTTTTATATACGAAAATACTGGTTTGCAGCAAAGCAGATCCTTTTCCATCTTATCATTGATTATGTAGTTTGATAAATCTTAAAGACAAAAGAACATAAAAATGTATTCATGTACTTACTTAAGGAACTCAGAAGGTCTTGTGATCAAACTTTGGACTTCTTTCACAAAAAGGAAACTTCTTAAGAGAAATAGGATGAAGGATTTGTGTGAGGAACTTCTAGTTGAGTTTTCTCTTCAACTAAGGGAGTTTTTGATCAATTTTGCATTTGATCTTCAAGCTTGTAGGAAGTATGATTAGATCATATGCTTAAATAGGCTAGAATTAAGCATAAAATAAATAAGTGACTAATTATTATAAGGTGAGTGACTAATCACTATTTAGGTTAAATGATTAAAAGGATAAGATAAAATTAAAAAAAATAATAAAAGAAAGAAAGCATAAATCAGATCATAAATACTTGCTAAATATATATATATATATATATATGTGTGTGTGTGTGTGTGTGTATATATGTATGTATGTATGTACACACACACACACACACATCCATATGCACATTTACCCAATTAATAAGTAAAGAATTTTAGTGCTTTCTTAAGGTAAAAAAAAAATAGGAATAATTAGTACTAAAATGACATGCATCAAAAAAATAACATAGATGAGAGTCTTGAGCTCAATAACAAAGATTTTTCGAATATAGTTAATAATATAGTGTTCTATAGTTGGCACTAATTTTCGGGTTATTACAAGATTGTTCGCTAAGTATCGACAATCTCAAGATGAAGATCATGAAGAGATGTGTAATACTAATGCTCTTGTGGTAGCAGCAGTCGCTGAAGCTGAAGCTTCCTCTCAAACATGACGAGGGGTGTGATGCCCCGGAAATTCATATTTATTTTCCGAGGATTTTTTGAAATTAATTTTATGTTTATTGGACGGTTTCGTGGCTCGTGAACGGAGCTGAAGTGTTTCGGATGAATTTTTATTCGAAAAGTATGGTTTTAGGGGGGTTGCAAAGGTTGATTTTTTATACGTTGGTTTTCTCCGAAAACTTCCTGCACGAAAGTTGTAGAGAACGTCGATACGAGTTCGTGGATATGTGGAACACGAAAATCAGAGTTCGTATGAAGAAGTTATGACCATTGGAAAAAGTTTCCGTTTTGGTTAAATAGCAAAAAAATCCGAAAATATCAGAATTTCTGTTTTTGGAGAGTTTTTCTCTCTCCTCTCTCTCGAGCCCAGTTTCGCCCCCTTCCCTTCGTCGGCCGATTTCTTCACCATCCCGCCACCAATCGGTGCGATTCCAAAGGGAATCATGCTCTCCTCAGTCCCCTCTACACGTCTGTGGTGGTGATTTGTCGTGGGAAGCACCGTACACGGCGGTACAAGGCCGAGAAGTTGCACGGTGGGGCTGCAAATCGCCTCAAATTGCCGGCCTTGGTTCTCCCAGCTCCGGTCACTATAGCTCGAGTTCTTTGAGGGCTTTTCTAGCCCAGAGGAAGTAGAAGTTACACCCAAGAAGGCTTGCAGCGATTTGATCTGTCGTGATCGAATTTTGGAGTTTTTGAAACTAGGGTTTTTCGAATCCTTCGGCTTGTGAGGTAAAATTCTACTTTTTGGCTCATAATCTGATTATGGTGTAGTTATGAAAGTTCCAATTGGAGTTGAGATGAAGAACTTTGATGTTGGAAGTTTTGTCAAATTTTGACTTTGGTTTGGTGGCGGTGCCGCCACTGTGGTGGTGGTTTCCGGCGGTTTCCGGCCACCTCTGGGGCAGTTTCTGCTCCTTAGTGCGATCTACTCGTTGATATGAGCATTTCGATATATAGTTTGTAATTTTTGGAAATCGTATGAACATGTTATGATTTTCCAAGTGTTAGGGTTTTCGGTTCGATCGGTTTTCTATCCGTGAGGATTCGGCTGTCCGATCGACTTGTAGTTTTGATATAGTGATCGTAGAAGTGTTCCGAAGACGTTGGATGGTCTCGGATGAGGATCTGACTGTTGGATTGTCATATAATTGTGTTTTGTGAATTGTGTGTTTTGTGTGGCATTGAGCGTGACCTTGATGTGATTAGGTGATTGATGGAATTGCGTGGGCGGAGTTTGGATGATTTTGTGCTTGTCTTGGTATTTGTGTGAAGACACAGCTGGAGTTAGAGGTGAGTAAATCTCACGTGGTTCATTTACGAACGGATTTATTTATTACTCGGAATTACTTGTTTAATTGTTAAATCATTTTTGAAACAAATTATTTGTTTTAAAATATATGAACTTGATCGACAACGGTTCATGGGTAGGTTAAAACAATGTTTTGATATAAAATGATTTTCGAGAAGTATATTTTATAAAACTATAGTTGGTATTAGTGGTCATTCCTGCGTGAATGGCTACGTATATATATATTTACGTGGAATATATATATATATTGATGGTGTAGCATTGTGTGAAGTATAATAATTGTGATTTTATTCGGATTATTATGTTGGAGCATTTACTCTTGTCGGAAATGTGAATTGTTGATTTATATTGTTGAAAAAGTGATTTGGAGTAGTGGTGTGACAACTGTGAGTCAGAAGGTTTCAGTGGTAAACCTGGGTTTGTTCTTAGGGCCGAAAGGTCTGAAGTCCGAAGGTTACAATGGTAAACCTGGGTAATGTTCTGAGGGCCAGGTGGTCCGAAGTCCGAAGGTTACAGTGGTAAACCTGGGTTTGTTCTTAGGGCCGAAAGGTCTGAAGTCCGAAGGTTACAGTGGTAAACCTGGGTGTAAAGATATCGTAAGGTTGAACCTCGGCCAAGGTGACAGGTTACGATTCAGTTAGAGCTCTAGTCTGTCTGCAGTTGTACTTCTTAGGGGATAACTTTGTGTTATGGCACTCAAGGGTACATGTTTTTAAAAGAGAGTTTCGAGTGGGAGTTGAGATAATATGATTTATTGGGAGTTGATGGGTGATCATCGACTTTAGTTTGGAGTTGATGGGTGATCATTGACTTTAGTGTGAGTTGTTTGACTTCTTCTTTGATTTTCCTTTTCTTTCTAATTGTTGAATTTTAAGTAATCTCCTGAACTAAGTTATATGCAGGGATTACTGCCTTTTGTATTGTTTGTTTAATGTAATCTCCTGAACTAAACTATATGCAAGGATTACTATTAACTTTTTGTCTATTTTCATGTAATCTCCTTAACTAAGTTTCTATGCAGCGATTACTGATTTGCTTAATTCTTATTGTGGGTACAGTTGTGGGTTGTGATCTGTAGTGATTGGAAAATGAATTGAGAGACAAAGCATGTGGGTTTTTGGTTGGGTTGAAATTATTGAGCATGTTATTGTTTAATTTGAACTTGACGTTTTGTGGTGATAATTAAATATTGTTGCTTTAATTCTTCTCACGAATTGAGAAATTATAAGCATGCGTGACGTGAGTCACTTTATTTGAGTTTACTCATACGGGCTTAAAAAGCTTACCGGGATTGTTTTGTTCAACCCGGAGCACTATTCTATGGTGTAGGGTTTATTGTGCAGGTTAGAATATCGATTAATCGTCGTCGAAGCTAAGGGGTACGTTCGGTAGCATGGACATCGAAGGGTAATCTTAGTTTTAAGTCTTCCGATGTATAGTGAGTTGGGGTGGGTGTGTTTACTTATTGAATTGTCATTCAATTTGATTTGTAAACTATCTGTAATGTAATATATGACTCTAAAGAACGAGTCCGTATTGACATTGTGAGCTCAGTTTGTTTAGTTACTTAATTTAATTGAAAAAATTTCTATGTGTGTTTTCATGTGTTTGTTCTCGCGTTTCGGATTTGAATTTCTTTATTCAAAATTCGGGGCGTGACAAGGGGGTTCTCGACCTGGGCGTGCACCGAATGAGGAGCGATTTAGGGAATCAAGAGGGGAAAACATGATGGAAGATTACTTTGTGGAGCGTCTAGTTGTAATAACCTCATCTTCCACTTACTAAGTATTGAATTTTCTGGTTTTATCACAAATTTATAGTGGCAATTACTTTGTTTAAAAAAAATGAGGCGTGCTCTTCGTGTTTCAAGCATTAAGAGAGGTAGTGCGATACTAGTTGTTTTATACTCTACATGTTGATAGATGGTGGTGTACCAGCTTAAGAAGAAAAGAAAGAAAATTCGTTTTTCTTTATCTCTCTCTCGACCGAGACGAACTCAAAATAGAGCAGAGGCTCTCCAAGCTCTTTCTCTCTCCTCAGGTCACCTCAAGCCCTCAGACCACATTCCACATCTTCGTCTCTTCCTTGCGCAGCTGCCAGTGGCAGCCTTACGCCCCGGAACAGCCGGCAGGGGCGGTGGAGAGTCGGTTTGTTTAAAACCCCGTTTTGGTTCCAATCAAGATATCTCACTCTACAGGGCATCAATTCTCATGATTCATGTCTCATTGGACTCGCCTCGACTTGCTGATCAAGCACTAGGAAGGATAGGACCTGGATAGATCGATTTCACGTTCGTCGGAGCTCGACCGGTTTTAGATCGAAAACCACATTCAAATCCGGATATCTCGAGTTACAGACCACCTTTTCCTGTGATTCTTGAGCTGGTGAACTCAGATTGAAGTTCTGAACAACTTTCATGAAGGGATCAAAGCGAGTTGTTGAATTTTTTACATGGAACGGAGCTCTCGCAGGATTCTGGAATTTTTCTGGCCACCGAGACTTTCGATCAAGATATCTCGAGTTGTAGAGCATCGTTTTGATTGATTCTTAAACCAGTGAATTCGCCTTGAGGTTCTTAACAACTCTCCAGAAGGGATCGAGGCCTGATATTGAAGTTTTTACGTCGAAATCATAGCTCGCAGGTTTCTGCAATTCTCGCCGGTTTCTGGAAAATTTCCGGCCAAGTTCAACTGTTCTAGGTAATTTTGTACCACGTCCGATCATTTACAAACTTCAAACTAGTTAGGAAAATGGTTAGGTTTGTTGAGATGAAGAAGAGCAGCCTGGCCCCGACACCATTGGCGGTGGTCGGCGGCGGCTCTGCCCCTAACTCCGGCAGCCCTTTCCGGCCACCTCCAGGGGTCAAAAATGTGATTTCTTTACATTTTTAGATTCTACATTTCAATACGATCATTTCGATATATTATAAGCAATTTTTGGATATCGTATGATTTAGTTATGAATTTTCGATTTCGATCAATTTCAATCGTTCGATTTGTGATATGTGAAGATCAGACGGTCCGATGGACTTGTAGTTTTGATATGTTGATCGTATGACTGTCCCGATGACTTTGTGTGGTCACAGGCGAAGATCCAACCGTTGGATCTTTGTATAATTGTGAATTAGTGTTTTGTAAGAATATTCGTGAGAATCCGACCGTCGGATTTTCATAAAATTTTGTGGAGATGTTTATAAGGACTATTCAGGATGATCCTACCGTTGGATCTTCATGATAAATTAGGAGGATGATCCTAAGGGTGATCTGTGAGGACCCGACCGTTGGATCATCGTTTAATTTCGATCCGACCGTTGGATCGTCGTTTAATTTTGTTTATGAGTTATTGGCTAAGTTAAGATCGTATTGGATTAGGTGATCGACGGGATGATTTGGCGGACGATTCGTAAAATCATGGTTGTACTGCTAAGAAGACGCAGCTGGATTAGAGATGAGTAAACCTCACGTGGTTCATATTACGAACCGAATAAATTTAATTACTTTATTTTTGTCACAATTGTGTGAAAATATTTGTGGAATAAATATTTGTTTTAAATCATATGGACTTGATCAACTACGGTCCATAGGTAAGTAAAATGATTTTATTATACAAATGAATTTCACGGTTTTTATGCTTTAACTATAGTTGGTATTAGTGATCATCCCTGAGCGGATGATTACGTATATATATATATATTTACGTGGAATATATATATTGGTTGACGTGTGATTGGTGTGATGAAATGATTGAGAATGGATTGAATATTATTCAAGCTATTAATCTCCCATTTAATTGTTGAATAATGAAATGTTGATCATGTGGTGTGAAAGCTATTTTATATGCCCAATTGTGAATATGTGGAAATTATTTTAAGAAGTAAAGATTTGTCTTGAAATAATATGTCTGTTTATGTGGGTGTACATATACATATATACGATCTATAATTCAGAAAGATTGTATGTTGTGGATTTGATTATGTCTGAGAAGTACAATTGTGAAGCCGGGTGTTATCTACTACCCCGTGCTTAAGTGAATTACTGGTAAATGTGTTTTGGTGTTATGTGGAAGTTAGCCTTAGGCCCTAGTCCCTACAGATAGTGCACTATTATACTCTTAGGAATGTTGCTTATTTTGAGTATACATACTTTGGTAGTGTCTTTGGTATGTTGCTGCTGTCCCATGCTTTGGTATAGTACGTTGGACCCTAGCATGTGGATTTATGATTTGTTACCAGTCAATCTGGCTTACCCGTGCTTTGGTATTATGGACCCTAGCACGTGGATTTATGATTTATGAATTGTTAGGCCCTAGTCCCTACAGATAGTGCACTATTATACTCTTAGGAAGATTGCTTACTTTGAGTATACATACTTTGGTAGTGTCCTTGGTATGCTGCGGCTGTCCCATGCTTTGGTATAGTACGTTGGACCTTAGCATGTGGATTTATGATTTGTTACTAGTTAATCCGAAAATTCACTAAAAAGAGAAGTGTACTTATATTATTTTGATCAAATATCTATCTGTGATATTTTATTAATATGTGAAGGTGTTAGTAAAAAGAGAATCAAGCATGTATTGCTTTAATGTTATTTCACATATTAATGTTGCAATATTTGTTGGTTGTGATCAGTCAGAGTTCTAGTCTGTCTGTCAAATGTTGAGTTTTAAAAGAGAGTATCGAGAAATACTTACTTTTATGTTTCTGAGATTTTTGGAGTTACCTTGTGAGTGTGTTGATTGTTTACTTGAGTTATAAGAATTGTAATTTAATAAATCAACAGTTCTTTCTTGTTTACTCATACGGGCTGTAAAAAGCTTACCGGGTTTTGTGTTGTTGCAATTCCCGGTACACTATTCAAATTGTGTAGCGGGTAATCTCACAGGTCAGGAGAATCAGGGCAGTGATCGTGCGGTTTAGAGTATTAGTATTGGATTTACAACATTTGTTTTTGTGAGGAGAATTATACTCATTTGAGCTTTACAATTTGATTTGGTGAGAGTGTGCTGTAATAAGTAACTTGAGGATTTGGTTTATGTAATATTAAGAGGTGTAAGGTGTGGTTGTTTCTGAGAAAAAAATTCAGGACGTTATTTGTATTATTATTATTCATGTTCCGGATTTGAATCCTTTATTCAAAATTCGGGGCGTGACACCAGTTTTTAGTGAAGAGGAGTTCCGGACAAGGTACCCGATGAGTCACAATGTTTTCGACCGCATCTCCAGTGATCTTTGTCACTATGACCAGTACTTTGTCCAAAAATCAGATGCTGCTAAGAAAGTAGGACTACTTCCCCAACAGAAGCTGACATGTTACTTAAGAATGCTTGCTTACGGTGCTAGGGCAGATCAATGCGCTGAGTATTGTCGGATGGCGAAAGCTACTGCCATCGAGGCTCTGAAACGATTTACAAGAGGAATCGTTAATCTGTACTCGGCAGAATACCTCTGGGCTCCTACTTCGGCCGACCTCAGAAGACTTCTAGCCAAAGCTGAGAGAAGAGGTTTTCCTGGGATGATTGGAAGCATCGACTGCATGCACTGGCAATGGAAGAATTGCCCAACAGGTTGGGCTGGAGAATACAGAGGTCGAAAACGTGTGCCCACTATCATCCTCGAAGCAGTCGCTTCTTATGACACATGGATATGGCATGCCTTCTTTGGAATGCCTGGATCATGCAACAACCTCAACGTGCTTGCTAAGTCCCCGTTGTTTGACGAGCTCACTGCTGGTCGAGCCCCTCAGATCCAATTTCAAGTGAATAACAGAATTCACAATTTAGGATACTATCTCGCTAATGGTATCTACCCGCAATGGGCGACATTCGTGAAATCAATTTCAAGGCCTACACGACCCAAGGATCTGAAGTTTTCCCAGGCTCAAGAGGGGTACAGGAAGGATGTCGAAAGATGTTTCGGCATGTTACAGTCGCGCTTTAGTATTGTTCGAGAAGCGGCTCATGGATGGGATAGAGAAGACCTTCAATACATCATGCTGACATGTATTATATTACACAACATGATAATCGAGGATGAAGACTAGATGACAGCGATGAGGATTTGGAGTCCGATGAAGAAGAGGATAACAATATGAGACCTAGGTTGGCCCAGGTTTGGGAAGGACCGACCGGTGATGACTTCGATCCTGTTGGTAGAGATGGTTATTATTTCAACGGATTCATGGATCGATACGATGCTATAAGAAGTGCAAACAGTCACTCAAACCTTCAAGAAGATCTAATAGAGCATTTCTAGAACATTCAAGGCAACATGCAGATCTAGATCTAGATCAGTGTGATTTTAATTTGGTTTGTATTATTTTTAATTTTTTTAATGTGCTATGATTTTTAATATAAGTTGTGTGCTTTAATAAGAGGAATTTTCAAATACAATTTTTATTTCATAAAATTTATGCTTACATAAAAGAAAAACTAGGAATAAGTACAATACAATTAACAACATGCATAATCACCTAATTATTCAAATCATAATCCTCATCCTCTGTAGGAATCCAATTTGCATTTGAAGGCTCATCATTAAGGTTAGGGTTGGTGAAATCACCCGTAGAGAAATGTGAAAATTGTGGTTGTGTAGGATATCTCCCAGGGGTAAGGTGGTTGCGGATAGTATCCACCGGGGTAAGGGGGTTGTGGGAAATCACCGGTGAAGGGAGGTGGTGGGAATCCACCTATTAAGGGAGGTTGTGGGAATGGATCGGGGCAAGGGGGTTGTGGATATGCACCGGGGTAAGGTGGTTGTGGGTATGCACCCTGGTAAGGAAGTTGTGGGTATGCACCACCAAAATTTGGTTGTGGGAATGCACTACCAAAATTGGGTTGCGGATAGTATCCACCCATAGAAGGTGGCGTCTACTCACCAAGATCTTCTTGCTCCGCTATTTTCTTTTGTTTTCTTGACCAATAACGCTTTTTATTTGGGGTCATTTTACTTGTATCAATCTGCATAATACGCTCTTTCCTCTCTTTATTTCGCTCTTCCCTCTCTTTAATTCGATCTTACCTCTCTTGGAATAGGAGTTGCTCTTTTCGCATTTCGATTTGCAAGAGGATACATGCTCTTTTATCTTCCTCTTGGAGACTTCGAGCGAATTCGTCATCGAGTTTTTTCTTGCCCGCGGTTGTCTCTATTTGGTTGGTCGCTATACTCTCGAGAGTGCTTGACAAAAGACTTTGATCTTTCGCTACCTTCTTTCCTTTCCGAATTGCTTCTTTCGCAGCCTTCCTTCCTTAAGGCCTGACGTTAGGATCTGCAGTTTCACCTGCAATTACCTCATCTACATCCATGTCCAAGTTGATGGGAGAATTTCCAGGAATTGGTTGTGTGCGCATATGTTGATTTCCTTCATTTGATGTTCATCTGGATGTATGGCTAGGGATGTCTTTAAATTGTGCAAAGCCCTCCACAACAACGTAACTAGCAAAACTCTGAAAATTGTGTCTTTTGGCCTTCCCACTTTTTCTCTTCATCCCCGTATGCCACAATTTTTGTGCTTCATCTTGCTACGTAATTAAAAAAAATAATAAAAAATGCAATTAGTACAAATATAAACGGTATTATGAAGGGTCATCTATTATAAAGGTCATAATTTTGAATGATTTAATTATCTCATCGTTTTGCGTTAAAAATCAGTAAGTACAAATATAAAGGTCATAATTTTAATAAGAAAATATCTCACTGTTTTACAATAAAAATCAATAAGTACAAATATAAATATTGTTGTAATTACATCATTATTTATCAACTAATTATTTTAATTATAGCTCTAAACAATTATTAAAATTAAAACGATATTATAATTACTACATTATTTATCAAGACATATTTTACTATAATGTATCAACAAATTAAATGATTTATCAAAAAATATAAAGGTCATAATTTTAATAAGAATGTATCTCACCGTTTTACAATAAAAATCAATAAGTACAAATATAAATATCGTTGTAATTACATCATTATTTATCAACTAATTATTTTAATTATAACGAAAAACAGTTATTACAATTAAAATGATATTATAATTACTACATTATTTATCATGTAATATTTTACTATCAACAAATTAAATGATTTATCAATAAATACATACCTCATCAACCGCATTCGAACTGCTCTTGTACCAATTTTTCGCTTGCCTTAATGCACAATGCCACTCAAAGAGTTCAACCTTCAAAATTTTCCACCTTCCCTGCAAAGATTGGGCTAATCGGCTCTGCGGCCAATTTGCGTCAAAATGTCGCTTCACGCTCATCCATAACTCGTTTTTTTTTTTTTTTTCTGATTTGTGCCCACAGCCGGACATTGGCTTACAACTTTCCAAGACTTGCACAATTGAACATCTTCCTCATCCGTCCACCTCTTTTTATCTTGGGTATCTTCACTTTGATCTCCCTCTTGTTCTGCCACTGGACGTGTGTTTCCCCTTTATTTGGCCATAGTGGATAATGAAAAATATGGATGATGAGAGCTATATGAAGAGGAGGAAGGTATACCTATGAACTCTAGTATTTTGGGTGTGAGATGTTAGAAAAAATTGTAGGTATTTATAGAGAAATTTTTTGTATGATTTTTAGAATTTTTTACATATTTTTTCTGACCGTTTGTTACCGTTAGCTATATTACATTCATATTAATTCCTAGCCGTCAGATATGATTTTACTGTTCCCTTGTTCGGTCCAGATTTGTTGACCATTGGGTTCAAATTCCCAAACCAGCCAACAGCTCTCAGCCACGTGCGCCCACAATGGGCAGTTAATTGTCGATGTGCGACAAAAAACAAAATCAGACTGTTGCCTAACGTGGCGCACCCCATTCGTCCGAGCTCTTCATGCCCTCTCTCTTTCGCGTCTCTCTCTGCGTGGCCCCCTGTGACGTCAACCACGTTCTACTGCGGGCCGAGCTGGCAGACGGCCAAGCCTGGGCAAGAAAAAAGGCATGGGCTTGGTATTTTTCTTGGCCTTGGTCAAAGAAAGCCAATGTTTGCCTGATTAAAATTAGCCCGGTGGAGGCGAAAATAGCACCTTGCTGACTGGGCAACTCAGCAATCCCATGTGGTGTCCGGTTAAAACACAACCGCTGCACTTGCTCTAACAGCGCGTGGGGTAATCTCCCACCTGATGGCCTCTACCAACAAGCAGCGATCCCAGTTCAATCTCTGCAAGCAGACCGATCCTGACTCGCTCTCACTCAAACTCGCGCACCTCCTCCAATTCTCGCCGGCGCAGGAGGCCCGGGCCATGTCCGCCGTTCTCCTCCACAAGCAGCTCACCCGCGACGACTCCTATCTCTGGCCCTGACGACGCAGTCCAGCCTCAAATGGATTCTCCTGTCCTGTATTCAACGCGAGGAGGTCAAATTGATTTCCAAGAAGCACATGCAGCTCACATGATCTTCCATAAAGGGCTTATCAACTTGGGCTAAGCCCATCAAGTGAAAGCCTACACCAACAACAACCTCGGCGCAGGAGTTGTTCATCGAATTGGCTGGGACCGAGCCAAGGTTCCTCAGGAGGCAGATTGTGGAGGTGGTTGGGTCCTATGCTGCAGGTTGCTGAACCTGAGTCCTCGGCCGGGGAGCGAGCCCCGGGGATGATGAGGAAGTTGCCGCAGTTTATTAGTAGGTTGTTTGCCATTTTGATGAAGATGGTTTTGGATATCGGAGGATGATCCCTCATGGCATACCGCCGAGACTGAAGATGAGGATGCTGGTGAGAGTGGTAATTGCAGTGTTGGGCAGGAGTGTTTGGATAGGCTTGCCATTTCCTTGGGTGGGAATACCATTGTTCCCGTCGCGTCCGAGCAGTTGCCTGCCCCCGAGTGGCAGAAACACCATGCAGCATTGATTGCTGAGGGTTGTTCCAAGGTATCGATTTTGCCCTTATTTTGTTATTGAATCCTGCACTGTCTGGAAACTAATTGTCACTCCCAATGGCTACTTGTTGGTGGATCAAGATAGGAATAGT
Organism: Rosa lucieae; assembly: GCA_024704745.1. Classification (NCBI taxonomy): domain Eukaryota; kingdom Viridiplantae; phylum Streptophyta; class Magnoliopsida; order Rosales; family Rosaceae; genus Rosa; species Rosa lucieae. The sequence continues at coordinate 41,997,445 of CM045495.1, forward strand.
TGTTACCTCATCAGCTTTTAGATGTTTGCATATTTCACTACTTGTAGCAAATGCTTGTTTTCTGTATTATATGGCTTGGTGATAAGAGCCCCATTGTGTTTCACATATGATGTTATTCTGTCAACATGACGACAACTAGGTAGAATTATAATGGGAACACTAATCTAAGTGTTTTTTTATATACTTCTCTACTTTTAGTAACACGCTGGACATGTATGAAACATTTTCATTTGAATGTGAGTTGATTGTCCTGTATGTATGATGTGCGCACACAAACTGACAGATCAAGTTCCCCTGCAAAGTATTTTTGTGCATTATACCTCTTCTTATAGTCAAATGGATTCAAGTTACCTTATTCTTAGTTTATTCCTTTTAATTTTGCTCCAGGTAATGATAAAAAATTTGGAGCCAGTGGTGGCAGTGGTCTTGAACTCGTTTCAAGATCCTCGTCCTCGTGTAAGGTGGGCAGCTATTAATGCATTTGGGCAGTTGTCTACTGATTTGGGCCCAGACCTGCAAGTTCAATATCATCAATGGGTGCTTCCGGCATTAGCTGCTGCCATGGATGATTTTCAGAACCCTCGTGTGCAGGTACATTGATATCAGTGGCTAATTTATTTATCCGTAATGACACTTGTGAAGAGAAATAAGAGTCTCTAAGAAGCTGACATTCTTGGTGGCTTGAACAAGATAATAGTTGGTGTATTATTAGGAGACTATATCTAAGGCTCTTTTTCTTATTGGTTACCACAACTGTAGAGGTATTTTCAATCGAGACTTCACGAGATGAGTGGTGACTGAAAGGCTATCCTAGTCACAAAGGATCAATCTGATTGGATCATTGAACAATTATAGCATCTGTCTCCAAAATCAGCATGAACACCATATGACTACTAAGCACTATTGCATCTCACATGCGTTATTGTCTTGTAGGGTTTCCAGACGTGAACATATTTCTTGATTTGTTATACCAGATGAATGCAAACTTGTGTTTCACAGTGATAGATACCATATTTATTGAGGCTGTGAAGAAAGTACTGTGAATATGGTTTTGAAGGATGTATCTCATGGTACTGGGGATTTATTTCTTATGTAGGAGCAGTCATCCGAAAATCGTTATTAGGCTTTCATAGGTAGGAAACAAAATGACTGGAATCTGGTGATTTAGTTATTAGATGCGACTTAAATTCGATGCAAATTTTTACAGGATCTATAAAAGAACGTGAAAACTTGGATCCTATAGATGTGTTATGGATGCTAAACTTATGATTTGCAAAGTATATTTTCACTTCTTTTTCTTTAGCTCAGATTTATTGCAAGTTAATTTTCTCCTTTCTGTTGTTGCAAAACTTTTCCTTGCTTGGTGGGTTTATATTGAACAGATCTCTCGATGAAATCTTTACTGCCATTGGCCGGGGATGTAATTCTTCTTTTCATTATCACTTGGTTCATGTCATTTTTCACGTAGAAAACTAAAGCCCAAACCATTTGTAGTTCCATAGATTCTGGAGGTCAATTGACAGCTCATTATTCTAATGATTGGCTTAGACATTGATTGATTCTATTTTAGAATTCTCTAAATTGATGAATGTCTGTCTAGAATCCCCACCTTTGTATCCCTTAAAAGAATGAATTATGTTATAAGCAGATAACAAGTGCCACTTTTGTATGCTGTCATATAATTCCAATAATTTCTCAGTGATAGTAACTCATGCATACCTGTCCTATTTTCTGTTACAATCCCTTCTATCTCAGAATTGTGGATTTTCTGGCTAGAGAGTACTTTTCTTGGTTTTGTTACTTGAATTTCTGATTAAGCATACTCTGATATATTATTCGATATTAAAAAACATTCTTGCATTAGCTTCGTTCATTTGCATATCGTATCAGCTGTATACTATTATTATTTTCAAAATGAATACATTCCTCATTATAGTTTCAGTTGAAAAATGCAATTGGAATTATTTAAAGCTTGTTATGTGCTAGAGGTACACATATTTCCTACATCTGCTTGTATTCAGTTCTGCTCTATCAGCAAAGACTTTGACCCCACAATACCCTGCTTAATGTCTGATAAAGGGGAACTATTTCTCTTGAATTGTTTTTGTACTTTAAAATGTTGTGAGACAAGTATATTCATTTGAAAAGTTGTGCAACATATGTAAAAATGGAGGTATACTAGAGAGGCCCTAAAGAAACAAAACGTACATAAAGTAACAACCAGACTCCGAAAGTTAGAACATCAAATGGTATCCAAATTCTCCTTGACCTGGTTGATGTGAGTCATCAGTAGCATTTGTTCAAGAGTTGATTGCTGGGGATGCCAATGGTTGGCTTCACTTGCTTAACCAAATGCTTGAGAATCTGAACAATGGTTTTGTAAAAGGGGCTGTACTCAATTTGTTCTTTGAATAACTAGAAACTTCTCAAACTTCTCAAACAAATCCAGTTTGGCTTTATCAAACTGAAAGGGGAAAATACACTACAGCCGCCTTCAATTTCTCCAAGTGAATTGCGTTAAGAGCCCCCTTCAATCTTTCTCATTGGCATATATTTACACTGCAGATGGCTCCTTATGATTTATCTTCTTCTTCTTCTTTTTGTTTTGCACAGATGTTCTGGGAGCTACGCTTGCAACTCATTTAGACAAATGCCTCGTGTTTATATTGGGTGCATGAAGTCAGGAGAGGTTTTCTCTGAGCCGTGAGTATAGTCTAGAACTTCAGAAACAAGTGTTAACAATGAACTTCAGAAACAAGTGTTAACAATCTTAAGAATTTCGTGATCTTTTTATGTCTCATATTACTGCTTGCTGGTGTTTTGACAGGAGTCAAAAGTGGTATGAACCAGAATGGTAGAAGGTTGGTGATAAAAAATCGTAAGTTGTACTTCAACTTATTTCATCATTTAATTGAAAGTAGATTATATCCTGATTACTGAGCCGCCAACCCACCAGCCAACAATCCCCTGACCCTCATCCGCCGCCGCGCCCTCCCTCTTCGACCTTGCAAGGAACCTTGAGCCCGGAATCCCGCCACGGACCCAATAAGACACGCCGCAGAACAGCATATATTGATTGCCCGTCCGAGGACGCGCCGCCGGACGGAAATAGACACCTAGAAGAGGTTAAAGCGCGTTCTTTGTCTTAGAGAAGGCTAGGGTTCAAGCGTTTGCATATATTGTCCTTTTTGTTTAAGGAAAACTGAAATTGAGAGATAATTGAGTCGTGTGTTAGAGACCATTTAGGTCTTCCTAATTTTTTATTCAGCTAGTTTATAGTTTTATTGGTCTTGAAGAGGCATGTCTTTTCAATTTTCGAGGGATTAGGGTGATGTATTCCCCTTGCCGGTTGTGATGTACTATTTTTTCTTTTCATTTCAATAAATTATCCTCATTTTGTTGAGGTTTGCCAAAAATAAAAATAAAAAATAAAAAACTGTTGTAGAGAAACTGAATTTGAGAGGAATTTGCTGTGTTCTCATTGATAATAGGGGCCTCTTTATATAGAGGATTACAATGCATAGAATCTCAATCATACAAGGAAAGTAATTCTACATTGATTAGGATTCTAGATCCTTCTAATTAAATCCTATTACCACTAGGTCAAGTAACCTAGAGTTTGGGCTAAACACAAATTAGGTTTTCCTTCAACACTCCCCCTTGTGTTGCCCAAACGCGGTGCTTCTCTCGTTGCCTCGTTAAAAACCTTGCCGAGTAACAAAAACCCAGTGGGACAAAAATAACCTCGGTCGAAGGGGAAAAAGAGCACAACACACCCTTCACGATTCGAGACGAACATGTAGACATCTCCCCCTGATGTCTGCACCTCCCCCTGATGACTACGATCATGGGAGTTCAGATTTCCCAAGCCAATTCTTGCCACATGTTTCTCGAACGTGGTATTGGGCAATGACTTAGTAAACAAGTCTGCCTCACTTGTCCTCAGATCGAACCTAGTTCACTTTGATCTCGAGGAGTGTCTGTTGTTGCTGATTATGCTTGGTGTTGTCGCTTTTGATGTAGCCTTGCCTCATTTGTTCAAAACAAGTAGCATTATCCTAAGTGCTCGTAGGCTCATCTGTGGTAGACTTCAAACCACAATTGTTCGAACATGCGTAATTATGGATCCAATCCATATACATTCACGAACCACTTCGTGAAGAGCAATGATCTCTGCATTGTTCGAAGATATAGCGACTACGGTCTAATATGTAGACCTCCAAGATGTCACGGTCTTTTCCCATGGTGAACACTTAACCGGATTGGGAATGACCATTGTGTGGGTCAGACAGATACCCAACATCAGCAAAACCTTCCAAAACACATGTCGTTTTGGGATGGGGATAGAGAACGCAGGCCAGCGTTGGCGGCGTTTCTGGTGTGTGATGGGTCCGAATCCATCATCTCTTCGTAGGGATAGAACAAGCCCATATCAATCGTCATCAAACGAAAGATATCTTTTACACCAATCCAATGGCGTCGCGTTGGCGCAGAACTATATCTAGCTAACAAGTTCTCAACATATTAGATGTCCGGTCTTGTGCATTGAGATAAGTACAATAATGCGCCTATTGTACTTAACTAGGGCATTTCTGCCCCTAGCGCATCTTCGTCATCATCCTTAGAACGAAGAGGATCCTTTTCAGAATCAAGACTACGGACGATCATGGGGGTGCTTGAAGGCTTGACCTTGTCAAAATGCCTAAGCATCTATCGACACGATGCTCAAGTTCCAAACCAAGACATAATCGTGTTTTCCCAAAATCCTTCATCTCAAACTTAGATTTCAAGTGTTCAGCGGTTTCCCTTAACTCTTTAAGGGCTTCTAATGAAGATCATGTCCAACATGAACCGCGATAGAATCTGAAACTTGTCATAGAAACGCGTGGGCATATCCCTTCCCAATCAAGTAGTCACTTTAGTGAGCGTTTCAACCTCTTTGTAAACGCGCTCCATGGTCTAGAGCCACTTGACTTGGGTAAATGAAGTTCACCATGAATCTTCATGTATATTCCGTATCTAGATCCCTATAGAGATACGTAGTGACCACATTTGTAAGCTGCATGTTCAGTTATTCGGAAACTACCAAACTGATAGGGTAGTGGAGTGCAATGACATCCATTACGAGAGAATATGTCTCATCGTAGTCGATTCCAGGGCGTTTTTGTGAGAAGCCTTGCGCCATAAGGCGATATTACCATCTCTTTTTCTCATCACGCTTTCTAACGAAGACCCATTAGTCAACAAGTTTTATGTTAGGAGGTGTTGGCATCTCTAGCTCGAAAACCTTCCTCTTCGTTAGAGAATCCATCTTAACCTGGATCGCATCTTTCCATTTAGGCCAAAAACTCTCTACGTTGGCATTCATTCATCAACGGAGCGTGGTTTGATATCATCGGACTCAGCAAACTTATGCGCAACAAAATGCGTAACTACATCATCAATTATGATGGAGTTTCTATCCCACGTCTCATGTACACTAGTGTAAGTTTCATAGAGCTCTATATTCTCAGGAATAGGGTTTGACGTTGAGGCGTCCCCCAACGATAACCATAACCCGGAAGATACTCATGAGACGGATTTTGAGTCATGATGATTAAAGGATTGGAATGTGCCAAAGTATCCTTCGAACCCACGGGCCTCCCACGCATCCTAGCTGGGGCCATGGCCTGTAACGCCAGAGTGCCACTTTCTTTGGCATTGGCGCCATGCCTACCTCCGTGTAGGGTGGCGCTACGTCCTATCGTAGGGACGTCCTTCCTTGCAGACATGTTTGCAGCATATTTGTGTGATCTCGTCACTTTAACAGGGATCAAGATGAGACATAGTGGGGACAGACCACGACAATTCCTGTCGTTCCTGTTGAACATTCGTGTTCTTATCTCCCCCTAACGACGGGAAGACTGTCTCATCAAAGTGACATCCACAAATCTAGCGGTAAGGAGATCGCCTAGCAAGGGCATTTAAGTGGCGGACGATTGTTGGAAGCGCAAATCCAACGTAGTTGCCCATTCGTCTGTAAGGACCCATCATAGAGCGCCGTGGCGGCGCAATTGGCACATAAATGGCTCACTCAAATGTGCGTAAGTACAAAATACGTGTACCCAGTCACTAGCTGTAACGCATAGGTACATTGAGTGGCGGTAGGTCGTAGACGAATTAGCATGGCTGCATGCGATATCGCATCACCCCAAGCGGATGTAAGAAGATTGGTGCGCATTACCAATGTTCGGACTATCATCGTAGTCGTTTCCGCGAGACCAATTGGGTGTGGACATGGGAATGATGTCCAACATCAAACCCATTGCAATATCCATCGAAAGTCTTTCGATGTAAACTCTCTAGCATAGTCAAATCCAAT